>JAUZND010000572.1:0-14040 GCA_034780555.1 Coelogynopora nodosa | reverse complement strand
GGACGAGCGCAAAATGCCCCAAACGGCATTTAAACATTCTTTATAAGTTGTGTTTTTAGTGACGATTCTATGTACATATTCTATTATCTGCCATTGAATACTGACGTTTTATCAATTGATTAATACTGCACTAAAAACATACAATCGTTAGGAATAAAGTGAAGTACACACTGCTGACCTCGACTCCATTGTCGACACAGTATCGCCTATCAGGGTCCCAACTGGGCGGATCTTCGGAAGGGTTGAGGACAGAATAGAGACAGTCGACGAGTCTGTTACACAGAAGAGCACACAGAAAGGAACATTAGACGTAATACAATACTCATAATGGGGTAAAAATGACATAGTTATGTCGATATACAGGGATGAATGTAGGGTTCATACGCATTTTACATAATTGAACTCCGTACTTTTTGTGGATATATAACTTGTGTGTACATTGTATTCTGTTATGAATTATATTCATAACAACAATCAATAAGTATGTACACATATCGATTACACAGTTAAAAGGTTATGTCACAACAGATTACACGTCATAAGAAATATTCAGTTCAAAGTTAAAGTTTTTTATAAGCTCAAGGCTGCCAAATCAAACAGAGGCAAAATCCGGACAACACATGGTTTGCGAGCGAAATTTTTAGTGTCCGGATTTTTGCTGATTTGTCTGGATTCTTATTTACCTGAAGTAATTACCTGAAGTCAATAACTGTCATTACTGTTATAGATTAAACGCGCAAATAACATTGCGTAGATTAATTGCTAAAAAGGCATAATTTATCCACATATTCAAAAATTCCACTTTACCAGACCTTTCATAAAAACTCCCGCCTTTCCATACTTTTCCAGCTCGGAAAACACAAAAAAAAAATTCCAGGCTTCGTATGAACCCTGTAGGGGGGGGGGCTTCGCCCCCGAAAAAAGGACCCTTTTATTAAAATGCAAGCAAATAGTTTAAAATGAAGCCTCAAATAACGATTACGAAAATGCAGTATGACGATGCAGAGTAAAACAATCAAACTGAAAAATTAAAATTCAAAAGTATCCTAGACGTCTCCTAATAACTTAGTAAATAGAATGTGTGAGCGAGCTAAATATAAAACATACGAAATATATATAAGTAGGCCACGATGAAAGTGAAAAGTGCGAAAGGGGGGTCTTCGGATTATTGCGGCATTTTGAAAATCTCGAGATCCAACGAAACGACCCCAAAAAGCCGAAAATGGGCAGCTCTGATAATATTTAAAAAAGAATTTAGACTTTCAGCTAAAACTCCGATTAATCACACACACCCCTACACACTGCAATGTTGATAAAAAACAGACTACTTCAAAATAAAAATACTTTTCCTTAATCGAAAGTTAAACCGTATTAATACAGAACAAGTGAGATATATACACAGAAATTTGACGTGAAAAGCTATATGTACTAAACGAATACATATATACACACTTATACTATGAAACCACAGAAATAGGACAAGGAGCTAAAAACAGAGGGAAGTCCGAACCTGGTGGTGTCAGCATTGTCCTTGAGGAAGTCGGTTTGTCCAAACTCCGGATAGAGAAAGAGAACGGGCCAGTGGAGCCGATTCTTGTCATCGAGGTAGACACAGTCGCGGAACTGTGCCGGGATCTCCAATGCCGAGGTGTCGCCTTCCCCGCTTATCTTGATGCCACGCGCCTGAGACAGGAATGCAAGCAGTAGCAGGTCTATCCAACTGTTACATTCATTAAATCATTAGATTGTGGTTGTCACATCTGTTGATTAACTTTTAAAACATTGTTATTCACTCGAATGTCCAATTAAAATCGTTGTGAAAATTCACCCTATAAAAACTGATCGCATATGTACCTTATATACAATTAAAGTTCTGTCTATACACAGTATCGTATAATTAAATAATTAGATGAACCCTACTGGGAAACAACTTTCGAAAAGCATAAAAACGTCTGGAATTCACGACTGGTGGAACGAATTTTAGTTTCTTTGCAGGCCTGTGATTGAACCTTCAAAACAATGTACATACATAACACGGATACTTGGATATATATATATGCATTCTGACTATATATCCTATACAGTAAATACAAAAGTTGGTTATTTAATACAAAACATATTGTTTAGGCAGTATGACTCTGTGTTACGCAATAAATAATAATGAATAACAATGGTTTCGGATAACAATTAGTTTCAGTGTTTCATATATGGAATTGCAGAAAAGATATGCGGACCTGCCAACCAGTCACATATAGCGAGGCGAGCAGACGAGCATCTAAATCCCCATGCAGCGTTGAAAATGTTTGTGTTTCATAGCTAAGAATGCATCTAAAAGTCTTGGAATTGCTATCACGCGAAGCATCGACTATTTGGAATTATACAGCATAAAAATGACAGAAAGAGCATCTTTTTAAGTACAATAGTCAGGTTTTAAAATTATCGGGACACAGGGCAAGTCTATATATGCAAATAAAGCATTTTTCAATTATTATTATGGTCAAATTTGAGGAAATTCAGAATTTTGGTCAAATTTGAGTAACAATCACAGGCCTAATTGTAATTTTATATTTATATGTGGATATAAGCATAAATTACCTCTTTTAAACTAAAGTTGACATTAAATTAAAAAGAAACAATATTACACCCAAACATTTTTTAATGTATTCAAACGTACTGGAATATATATAATGTGCATAATTACTGACTAAAACTACGGATAGTTATGCAACGAATAGAGGAATATTTTATTTTTATTTAATAAATCGAAAACATTTCATTAAATAATGTCAAACTCTAAAAGCTTTATATGATATACGAGGGGGTTTCAATAAGTTCTCGGACTCCACATTAAAGCCATACCCTACACATATAATATATGCATTTTATTAGTAATAGATACATCTAAGATATTGAAGGGCTCATAGTACCTTCATTTAACTATAATGATAGAAAATTGATTGTTACCTACCCCTGCATACTTGTTTTGTAATTAAATGCTTACTGATACCATATCATGGCGTATGTAATAAGTAACTGACTTCATGTGTATTCTATACATGAAGTATTCAAACTTAATAAAGAATTGTTTTACAAAATGAAATCACTGACCTCAACTGGCAAGACAACTGTATATCTTCTATATTATATAATAGTCACGTGACTGTGGCAGTGCAATACAAGATACTAACAAGAAATAATAAATTAAGTAGATAAGTAAAGCAATAAAAAAATCAGTTACAGATAATCACAAAAACATGAGTAAGTCAATGTTGAAAAAATGAGTATATTTTTCAAAGAATTAATCTCCTGACTGTGAAGTTCAAGTTCTTCTTGTAATCGCTTCCATTTTGCTCCCCTTTCTTGTAATTTGGCCAATTGTCTTTTCATCAGCTTGGCTTAAGCATTTCTGGTTGTCTGTTCTTGTATTGGTAACTCCAATTGATAATTTGCATGATTTCGTCTATAATTCGAAATCCTTTCATTTTGTGTGAAGTTTAACACAAAAGATCCTGCGTGACGCTTTATAGCATCCTACAATTTCTTCTCTGCCACATTGGTGTAATGTTTGAGGTTCTCCATGAGTAGGTCTTCATTTTTTTACTGAAAATCCACTTTTGACGAAAACATTTCTATGTGAAATCACCAGAACAATCTAATAATCTAAAATTAAGTTCGCGTGAAGCACAACATTTCTGAAACAAGGCAAACTTAAAAAACAATGACAATAATAAACACAATACAACATTTTGTTACCTTATTTTTGACTTTTTAATTGACCACCTTTAAAGGTTCCATGCATTTCTTGAACGCTATGAACTCTGTATTACTGAAGTCAATATCTCTATGGATAGCATCATAAATCAACTTTTAAAATTCTATATCACAATAGGTCTAAAATAAAGTTAAAATGTGTTTACAAATTAAAAAGAAAGAAGTTATTTACTTAATTACAACTTCTCAACATATTTTCCTCCACAATCATTCATCTGAAAACTGGCTACCATTAGAGTTAGACTCTGGATCACCAGGGTTAGCACAATTGGAGCTGTGATAGTGTACCAGAGTGCAGTAACAGTTTGTTGGCCTTGGACAGGAACAGTGACAACATGTCCCAGGCTACTGAAGGGGGAAGTAAATGTGGCCACCATTTGCTTGTTGGAGCTACATTCACGAGCAGACAGGTGATTATTACCTCTTGTTTTAGAAGCGGCAGCCACCAAGCTTATCACAGCTCTAGACTGTAGTGCTAACCTTTGGTGATTCAGAGCCGAAACCCTTAAATGGTTTCGGCATATGCGCAAGCTGAGAACTATACTAGAAGAGTAATTTCAACAGTATACCATTTAATGGTAATATCTGGTTTTTGCATTTAACAATCTATAAATCTACAAAACATTAAAAAAGTGTAATAATCACCTGAATTAGTTTTCTCATATCAGATTCCTCTTTCTTTACTCTTATCACAGAGGTTAACTTTGCAACCCGTTTCCTCTCATCATCCATCTAGAATAAGAGAATATGAACAGATTGACTCGAAGATAACCAGGAATACAAATATTTTGACCTAATGATTGCAAACGGGAAGACATAATTTATAAAATAATAATAATTACCTGTTTACGCAATACCTTTCTTTGATAATCACGTAATTGTGGACAAGAACTCTCGACCTGAAAGAAATAATTTTATGTGTAATAATGCTTGATACTAGAGCACCACGCGATTTTGGAAGCTGATTTAGCAGGAGTAGAGGTAAAATTGACTAACCAACTTTTAAAGATATGAATTTTAATATTGCCTATCAACTTGGTACATTAAGAAGTAGTTTTCTACAGCGATTCTAAATATATAAATTTGTTTTCTATTTTAGAGACAAATACGACTAATTATAATAAATAAGACAGGGAAGAAATATACAATGAAAAACAAAGTTTTTAGTATAAATTATATGTTTTGTAAAGTTTTAAAAGTAAAACTTATAATAAGCTACAATTTGTATGGGTAGCTGATGTAAACTTAAAAAATAGGGCACATGGTGTAATTGTATGACCTCAACATGTGACAAAATAACAACATGTTTATTCTCTAAATATAATAAGAAATCCACATATCTCGAAAATTAAATGTAACCGAATGCAGATATGTTGATTAGCTAAATTTAAAATTGGTAGATGTAGTTACCAGGAACTTCATCGATTTAGTAAAAATTAAAAACCTGGAAATTAATGGTTGAGAAGAGTACGTTTTGTGGCTTTTTTAAAAAGGAGTAAAAGAAGTGCCAATGCAAGGAGGTCGTTTTTTATTGCATATTTAGGAGAATTACGAGAATGACCTTTCAGCCAAACAAATGCCTGCTTTATGTATTATCATAATCATTTGGATAGGTTTATATTAAAATGTATAAACAAGATATTTTCGTTCATTTTCAGCAATGTATTACAAATATCCGAGTATAGAGCAATAGAGTTAGTAAATTTTGAAACCTCGCCCACTAGTTTGGCAAATTTGACCAATGAGTGCTTCTATAATCAAGTCAAAAGGAAATAAATTGATTGATATATTAAAAATTAATACTACCTTGATTCCATCAACACAAAATCGCTGACATTCATCCATTTTGTTTAGTTCAAAAGAAGCCATTGCCCCTAAAACAAACGAATAATTGAATATAAACTTTAAAAAATTACAAAATAATTTTACAAATGTATATTAAATCTCTACTACCTGTGTGATGAATATTTAAAAGAAACAGTTTTGTTGTAATGTTTCAATTTAAAAAAACATATTTAATCATGATAATCTATGTGGGCAATCACACCATGTAATAATTGACCCCCTTACTTATTCATTACACACTTAACATATTCATCACAAAGTTAAACAAACATATTCAGCAAAACATATTTATCAAACACATACCCCTCACATAAGCCTTCATATGTTCCGGATTAAGTAAAATTGCAGCTTGACAATCTTTTATACAGGACCTATAATTTCCTGAAAGAAGGAAATTAAAGATATTTATTCAAATAATTTAATAACTTAAATAAATAAAGCAACATTTAATTTGGAACTCACCTAAATGATAGTTTGAGATAGCCCTGTTGGTATATAAAACCGCATTTAATTTGGCATCTTCAGCTTTGATTTTCAGACCAGCAGTGTAGCTTTCAATGGCTAGTTTATAGTTCTTACCACCAAAATTGTAATTACCCTCTTCTTTATAGCTTATAGCATTTTCTACAAATATAAAATTAGCACAAACGGACATATTGTATAGATAAATACTGCATTACAGAAAGAAGTGATGTTTACCAACTGGATTTTCTGATTCATATTTCAAAGCTTGCATTGCGGCTATATCAGGAGGCAGATCTTTGGTGAGATCAATATTTGTAGCAAATGCTGGGTGACTGTCAATTTCCTAAAAATACAAATAATTGAAACATAATAAAGAACTTTAGGCTAAAATAATTGTAGATAATTCAAAATGTAAAAAAGTTTTAACAACAACTAGAAAAGAAGTAGAAAGTTGTCTACTTTCAGGTCTAGACCATATTAAGGTCATATATTCCAATATAATCTGCATATGTCACAACTATATCTATATAAGCCAGTAATGTATGCCTGATGGTTCCAATCAATTCAATTATAGGTATATTATATTCTAATAAGAATATTATATGAAATTCTGTGGTATAATCATAATTGAATAAATATATATCAATGTTATTTATGGTTAAAACCAATCAAATTTTACTCCTCAATTTATGGTTGATTGTCCTGCAGTATTGTCACATGAAAACTTAACTTACCCAGTAGACTATGGGGTTATTTATATACACATTTAGATAATGTTATCTAAATGAATAAAAACATTTATTAAAAAAAACTCATTCATTTATAAGTTAACTAAACTGATCAATGTTTGAAAAAGCATCAGGCAAAAATAACTTTCTTTCTGTACTAAACATTAATATACGCACAAGGAAAATATTAATTATAATATATATATAGTTTAATATTAATGAAAGTTATTTTTTATAAAATTTACATAAATTAATTACTGTTTGTTGAATTATTACCCTACAATTAAATTAATAATTGTATAATTATAACTGATTCATTTTCTTTCATGTTTTCTAAACATTAATATATATTATATAGTTATGTCCTATGACTGATTTTTTTAAAAATGTATACTAAACATTAATATAATTACAGGTGATTATTTTTGTTTCACATATTTAAAATATTTTAGGTGAAAAAAAATCTAAAAAATGCTGCATGCTATTTTCATATGTTCTAAAATAATTGAGGAAGCATATAAATTTAAACATTTCTGGGTACTATATTGTCGGCAATATAACAAAAAGACATAAGTTGATTTTTTTGAAATTCATATTTTTGAAGAATTGTGATATTCAGCACTATATGTATACTACACTGATTTCATTAATATGTATATTAATGTATTTGTAAAATAAAAAGCATATATTAAAAAGACATAAGTTTCTGAAATTAATTTGGTTAGTTTACAAAAAGACATAAGTTTGCTTACATCTTTTTGTAAAATGAGAAATCCTTATAATGGAAGTAAATTCATTATTCCACAAAAAGACATAAGTGTACATATTTTTGTAGAAAAAATGGGCAAAAGTCTCTATTTGTTTTATTCGTTTAAATTGTGTCATTTACGCCATTTGCCCATATTGTTGTAAACAGTTCGAAATATTTGCAAATTAAGACAGACTTTTTATAGCTTTAATGACTTTTTTTATGTAATAATCAATATAGACAATTTTGATGTATTTTATACCTGTTTAAAATTTCAATATGCAGAAAAGTTATTTGAAATTCAATCAATAAAGTTATCTTATTTGTGATTGACAAACTGTAATGTCTTGTCTAGACATATTGCTTTAATTTCAAATATATTAACTGCCTATTTTAATTCCTTTGTTTTAACTTAAGTCCAATAGTTTCACAAAAGCTGTATTATCCATCATTGTGTGTACGAGTCCTTTACAAACAAATATCTTGGTAAGCATTATTGTGTTCTAAATGAAGTTAATTAAATTAGTATGTACCATAATATTCAAAAGTCATTTAAAATATAATGTAAGCTAATTTGCTAGATATGCATAGATTGTATTCAAAGTATTAAATATTGATATTATTATGATGTTTAACTATTTTAATTTAAATCACTAACAATCTATTACAATTTTTCTAGTGACATTTGTTATTTGTTTAATATAAAGACAATAACCAGTTTGTTAAGTGCAGGGCGATGTAATGAAGAAGAGGGGGTGTGGTCAATGAAATTGCGAGATGGGGCGGAGGGGGGTGTGGTGGTCGATGAAATGGGGAAGAAGGGTGGCGGGGCGATTCAGTGCAATTGGAGGGGGTGATATAATTGGCTAGGGGGAGTGATTGTTGGGAGAGATGTGATGCAATTTTGGGGGAGCTATTCAACTAAGAATTAATTTTATTTAGAACAATTTCATTGCATAACACTACTTATAATGGTTAATATAAATGACTATTTTAATTTACCAATATTCCTTCTTTGTTATTTTACAACAGAATAATTCATTATTTCAACCTAAACACATATATTTTCTTCAGATACAATGATGGGGAGTCGCGGACAGAGAATGGTAGCAGCTGCTCTAGCAAACATTCGAATTGAAATAATAAATCTGACACCAGAAGCGGATGGACACTCAGTTGAGGAGGGACATGCTTTCGATGAAGAACTTGACGTTAAGGAAAAACCCACTGTCGAGGAAGGGGTCGCAGTCAAGATGGTTCGACCTGAAGATTTTATTCAAGATGGACCACAGCCGGAGGAGACAAGACAACCACAAAAGCGTAAGATAAATAAAGAAAAGGAAAAGAAGGCTAAATGTGTACAAGGACTGGCTTACACAGGACACAATGGTAAGCATAAAGAGACTTGACGAGCTGTCTTACCACGATGCGAAGGCCAAGGATGTTTACGTCAAAATAAGCAATGAAACCTGAAAAACTTTAAATGAGACATACTGGAATTTGACAAACTGGCAAGGAAAAAGAGAATTTATTGTGAGACACATCAAGGTCAGTAAGAAAAAAGAGGGTCAAAATTGGCATACTCAAAGGAAAAAAAATACTCTGAAATATATATTAAATGTAAACGGGGAACAAAAAACAGTATGCAAGAAATTGTTTATGTCAACACTTGGTATTCATCATGACAAAAAAATTCAAAATGCTATTGGATCTGTTGATGCTCACGGATTTGTTAAGGGCAGAGCTTCTGGAGGTAGAAAAGAGTCAGCACTGAAAACCGATAAAGAAAAACGAACAGCAATAATTGCACATATTTCGCGATTCCCAAGAGTCGAGAGTCACTATTGCCGCAAGGACTCGAAGAAGGAATACCTAAATGAAAGTCTTACCATTTCGAAGATGTTTCAGATGTATAAAGATGATCCGGAGCTGCCTAAGATTTCCTATGCATTGTATTGCAAGGTTTTTCAGAGCCTTAATCTAAGCTTTCACTCTCCCAAGAAAGACATGTGCGCTGTCTGCAAAACAGTGGTCGAACAGTAACTCTTGAAGAAAGAACGTTTTACGATCGCCACATTTTGGAGAAGAACTACGTCTGTTGTAGGAAGCAAGAAGCCAAGGAGAAAGCAATGCAAGACCCAACTTTTTCAGCAGCAACCTTTGATCTCCAAGCAATCATTTCTTTACCAATAAAAAATCACACTGATTTTTTTTATAAACGTAGTTTAAATTGCTATAACTTTACAATTTATGATTTGTGAAAGTCTCAAGGCTATTGTTACTTGTGGAATGAAAGTGTCGCAGGTAAGGGATTTTCGGAAATCGCTCAAGACGTCTATGAATATCTCCAAGAAGTTGACAAGAAGTTGACATTCAGAGGTAGGAGGAAGTGGTGATGTTTTCAGATGGCTGCGGTGGTCAAAATAAGAACACCATACTCCTAACAATGATTGCCTACTTTCTCCATCGGTCAGTAAATATAAAAAAAGTGACAATAAATATTTATATAAAAGGACATGGCCAAAGTGAAGCTGAGTCCATGCACTCAGTGGTTGAAAGAAGAATCAAACGAGTTTGTCGAAAAATACGAGTTTGTCAAAGATATGGATTCGGAAATACGAAGACTTTTTAAAAATGACAGAAGGTAGTCACCCCGTAATTCATTCCATGGAACATAAACTATTCTATTGAAATCTTAGTCACTGAGGGATTAATATATTGTTATTGGTTATTCTATGTTATATTCCTATGACCTGACAATTTTTAATGCGAATGATTTGTTTAAATTAAATGTTGTGTTTTTTCTATATTTTTTTCATGCTGTGTGTTTTTTGTTATATTATTCATAAACATGCTGTGACTAATAATTTTTTAAACAAATTTTAATATTGGCTATCATGTCATTTTCATAATAATAAAACAAAATTCTATTGGTGGAAAATGTGTTATGGACTTTGATGGTAAATATTAGTTGTTTATAAAAATAATGGATTACAACAATATGCATTTCTAAAAAGTATATTCATCTGGGAACAATCGATTTAATTTTACTTACTACCATGACTGTTATGTGATCAACAAAAAAATATGATTCTTAGACTTCTTTTCAAATGATATATCTCATTTATTGACAGGAACATTGGTTTTACAAAATAAATTAAACGGTTGTTAACGTTAAAATAAATAAATATCAAAAGATGCAAGTGTACAATTATAAAAAATTGATATAAAATATTGAAATTATATTGAAATATATTACATTATTTATCGAGAAAAATGAAGTTGAGCACATTGTAAAACTTTATGAAATAATTCGACCACCAAAGCTATTCATTCAAAGAAAAAATATATACCAAAACTGTATTTTTTTTCATTTGACGATATTTAACATTTTGATAAATTGACTTACGTCTTTTTGTAATATTGCCGACGATATAGTAACAAATTTTGTAATAATAAAGATTGAATAGATATGCAGTTTATATTAGTAATATATATTTATGTAATAATGATTCAAGATTTAAAGGAAAAACAATGATCACAAATGAACTCTAGAAAGAATTTGTTTTATGTGATACCATCAAATCACATCTTTAAACTCCAAAAATAGCATGTACTCTATAATAAACAGTATTTTAGCAGATATAAAACAGCCTATCCAATAATTAAAACCCTAAGAAAAATAGGTAACTAAACAAGTGTGTGGAACTTTAGACTCTCAGTGAAGTTTACTGATTTGTGTTTGCACAACCCATACTATTGCCATAGTTTAACAGTTAATTAAATATTATGAAAAAACTCCTTTGGAGTTATATTGGAATTAAGGATGCTTGAATTAAGTTAAAATTTATAAATTAAATAGCTATCACAATAAAAAGTGTGACATATTCTATTACCATCAAATAAATATGCAGAGGTGTAAAAAAAGGTAATCAAACAATAGTTGAATGAACATCCTGCTGGTTGGAATTATGAAATATACATTGTAAAGCATATGGATCTATATGTACTATTGTCATTATAAAATGGGCCCCTGTGCATTTATAGTATTCAGTATACTACTCCTATAATGAGTAAACATTTGGAACCCTTCAAAACAGTAACCATAAAACACACCCATAATAAAAAATATTCATAACAAAGAGTGTCTACCAAAACATCTTTATTCTATTTTGATAACTTGAGTGAACTAAAATATTGTATATATATTAATAAATAATCTTGTAATTATATAAAAAATATATATAACACATCTGTACATATCTGTAATGGTGTGTGTTCATATTATGAAAATAGTTACAATAAAAATAATTTTATTTGTTTTGTATAAAATAATGTTCTTAATTCTATAAAATAAATACAAGATTAAAGTATATAATCATAAATGAAAAATGATTGTAATTGCTGAAAACCAAAAAAGATCTTCTGTAGAAGTTATGTAGTTACCCTTTCTTTTGATTTATATTTTATTATTTTTTATTTTTTTTCTTTCTTTCTATCTATCTGGTGAGCTAATTTTGCCTGATGGTTACAATCAATTTTTTTAGAAATGGAGTTGCCACATTTTTTCACTTTAAAATTCTTGATAAATCTGGAAATGAATGATAAAAGCAAAATTTTGAGTCTAGCAAAAAAAGCTATATAATATAATCAATCAAGCTCTATTTTGGTATATATGTATACGTCTCTGTAGGTGTTGTGGTTCTGATAAAACAGCTCTTATTGAGCCATTTATGTAATCTTGTGTTATATATTTAAAATTGAAGTGGCTCATTATGTCATAATGAGTCACTTCAATTTATGAGCTGATTATGGCTTACTATGACTATGAGCCACTTATTTTGCAGTGTAGTGCCAAAATTTGTATGTTCATTGACATTGTATATTAGTAATTATATATATACATATAGTATATATATATACATACATGTATATATATATACATACATATTTATAGAATACACCATCACCCTATAAAATAACACTAACACCCAATGTACACTATAAATATAGAATGGCTTTAAATGTCAGATCTAATCTGGTAGAACATATGTTACACTTAACAATTTGCTCATAAATGTATTAATAAACCCTCATACCTTAGTTATTATTTTATTGCATATTTTTGTAAAATTTCAAGTCATCACATATTGAAGACAGATTTATGATTTAAAATGTATAATAATAATGTCTTTTGTATATGCATAGTTTTAAAAATTCATTTTTAATTTGTAAAGTTATAAAGTTAGCCCAACATTATTAGCCAAAAGTGCATTGCCATTATATAGCAGTCTAAAATATGTATGGCTTCAATAATAATACAGTATATATTTTTCCCCACAGTAATGATATATATAAATTGACATCGTAGAATTTATATCTAAAGAAATTAATTCATTTAAAGATATATATCCAAAGTTATTTAATTTTAAGTTATAATATCACTATGAAAAATTAACTCACCGACGAAAATTGAGCGTTACCAAACCGAAAGTAACTATTGTAAAACTATCGCTAAATGTACGACGCTAAAGTTAGAAAACCACTAGAAAACCAATTTTTCGATTTTTTTAAAATGGTGGGCCAGTGGAAAAATTTATAAAACCAAGTGTATTATATCTGAGCCAACTTATTTATGTTCATTTTAAATTGATTTGAGTATTAATAAATGTGGTACGTAATTTTAAAAATATATAATTGGTTTTCTAACTATTTAATTGTGGTTTTCGAATATTAATCGTATTCAGTTCGGTTGGGCCACCGGGAAATTAGAATTTTACACACTTTTTATGTCTGAGCCAGTACATTTAATAATTTAAAACCTCTTTATTAAGAAAATACAGGCTTTACAACGTTAAAAATATAAATATATTGTTTAAATTAAGTTAAATATATAACATGAACGTGAAAGTACGCTAAAATCATATAATTAATTAAATTGTTTAAACAAACTTTGGAGAATACTATATAATGTTCCAATTTATTTATGTTTATTTAACTTTTAAATATACTGTTTATATTATAAATTACGATATATTATAAACAACGCAAATTATTTATATTTAAAAAATATATTTAAAAGACTATAATAGTCTTCAAATATTTAAATATCAATGTCAAACCGACTCATAAGGTGGATAAAGTATAATATAAGATTGAATAATAATAACGAAATTAAAGTTAAAAACACGTACTCTTTATTAGCTTTCATACATATAATACTTATATAGACATTTAATAAATTAAGCATTATAAAATTGATGTATTATAATAATATTAATTATATTACAATCATTTTCAAATATAAGGGAAAGTTTTCTTAGACTCTGTGATACACCGGAACAATGTTTGTCAAATGTTTGGAATATTTAGAAACATTTACGTTTTTGCAGGAATGTTTAATGATTATTTCAGTAATAAAATTTTATATAGATGTTTCCAATGTTAAACCTAACATTACCATAAAGTTAACGTTTGGTTAAC
>JAUZND010000570.1:0-14042 GCA_034780555.1 Coelogynopora nodosa | reverse complement strand
TGTCAAAATATTCGAAATTATTTCTTTTATATTTTTTAGTTAGATAAAAGTATTTTAGCCACTGAGTAAAAAAATAAGGGTCATACGTGTTATAGTTCAATCAAAAACTTAATTTCTTTGAGAAAAAAATGGGCATACCCCCCACTCCATGTACGAAGGGTTAAAGAATCCTTAAAATTTTGAAAAATAATTTTTCAAATTGTGGTTATCCTAAATATATTAAATTGGAAAGTATATCCATTTAAGTTTTCAACCATAAAGACTTTCTGTTTTGTACAATAATACACCACATTAAGAAAGAAAATAAAAAATGTCCATGTGTTGTGATATATCACTATTTTAGATATTAATTATTAACTAATAACTAACAACAATAATAAAAATAATTATTTAATTTAATGTTTCCTTGAACCCTTTTGACATATAGTAAATTACATAATTTGTATCATAAATTAATTAACTGATATAAATTATCAAAATATAAGTAACAATAAGGAACACACTTTAAAATAATTAATGTAAAATATCTCAATGAAAAACCTAAGATTTCTGGAAATAAACCAACTAGGTTGATGAAAAATATATATTACTGGCAGGAATTGTATAACAAATAATGGTATATATAATAATAATATTATTTGTAAATCAATGTATGTAGGTTAAACCGAAAGAATAGTTATCAAAGTATGACAATAAAAAATTTAAATATACAAAATGCAAAAAAATGAATTCTACAAACTATAGCATAAGCAAACATTAACATCATCCTATTAAATATAGACAGCAGCTCATGGACTAAACAAGACTGGAAATTAATAAAGATCTTTATGTATAAAAATAAAAAAACTTTACATCAAACTAGCATGAACAAACGCCATGGAGATCTTACAAAATATGAAATTATTAAATTCTAGTTTTTATGTAAATGCTATGTATATGAGTATATCTGTCTATTACACATTGCTATTTAGATTATTATATATAAATTGTATCATAAATTTTAATATAATATTTTTTTAATGTCACTCTAAGCAATCTTAATTATAATTACAAAATCTCTAATCCAAATATATCATATTAAACTTTTGTGTAACAATTATATTGTTCATTTATTTTTGTATTAATTGAAAAAGTATTTAGCCAAAAGTTATCTGAATTACATTATTTTTCTTCATTTAATAAATAATTGCTTCTTATTATATATATATTAAATTTTGTAATGTATAAAAAGAAGCTGTTATCAACTAATATTAATGTTTTATAATTAATTGAATATAAAAACTTTAAAAATCTTAATCCAAATTATACAAAAGATATCAAACTGTTTGATAAAACTTTGGTTATCAAATTAATTTTTTGTTTTCCAATTTCATCAAACAGTTTATTATTAAAAAAATTAATATTTAGTTTATACATGAGATTATAATTTTAAAATCAGATAGCTTTATATAGATTTATATAATACAAAATGTTATTTTTTTAAATAACAATAAAATATTTAATAGTTAGTACATTATTAAAATAAATAATTTAAATTTATTAACTTTTAATTCTTTTCTGTCTAATGTACAACTAAAAGAAAATTGCTGCAAAAATTATTGGTAATCTTTTACATTATGCACATAACATATTCTAAATATTCTAATTGAAACAAAAGTATAATAATAATTTATCTAATTAATTTATTATATGATTATCATTTCTTTAATGTGAATTTATTAATTAATTAAGGTAGAAATTTATTGTTGCTATAATAAATTTTAAAGAAATATTAACTAATTAAAATATAGATAAGTAACAAATTATAAATTACATTAATTAGTGTTAAATTAAATATAATTCTACATAAATATAATTAATAAGTTAAATAATTAATTTTATTATGTTTTTAATATATTATATTAAATTTATTGAACATATACATTAATTTCTTTATGCAATAAATTATGGCATGATATAGCATGATTATATTATAGAAATTAATAACCATAAGATATGTATAACTATTTTTAGATAAAGTAAATTAATGTATTATAAAATTTATTAATTATTTTTTTAATTTAAAAATATAGCATAAAATATATTAGTAGAATTTATTTTCATAATATAAATTCCAGATAAGTGAGAAATAATTTAGGTTTATTATGCAATATAATTTGATATTCTTTTATTAAAAAAATATTTTATTAATCTTTAATATATTTTATTTAAATCTTTAAAAATGTAAAACTATAAAAAATATAATATCTTTTATTGAAAAATTACAAAATTGAAAATTCTTAAATAATTTTTTAATGACTTTTAATTATGTATTGTACTTTATTTTTTAGTTTATGAAAATTAAAAATAATTTATAGTTATTAAAGTTTGATTTAAATTAATTATTAATGAAATTTATAATTTATGGAAAAAAATATTTTTATAAGTAGTATAGTTTGAACCTGATGCTTAATAAAAACATGCTCATTATTATAAATACTATTGATTTATATACTGTATAATAATTAAAAGAACTAATACTAATTTAAAAAAATATCTGACCTAAGTTTGGTATTTTACTTATCCTAATCTAAATATAATTATGCTATTATAAGTTATATTATGTATTAAAAAAATTAAATAATTTTTATGCATATATTATTATATTTATATATTAATTAAATAATAAAAGTTTTAAATATATTTATCATTAATACATTATATCTGTTTACAGCTATTGATAAATATATAATAAACTTTTACTGCAGAATTGTTATTCTTACATAATAATATATTGGGAAACACACAGTAAAATATTTTTCATGGAAATAAATAGGTTTGTTACATTAATTTTCTTCAGTGACAAGATTGTATTTGTATAAACTATAAGATAACAAAATTAAATAAGTAAAATTAGACTAAAGTTAAACTTATGATTTCTATTTTTCTAATATACCTATTAAAATTGTTATACTTAGTTTACAGTATATATATTTTTTTTAATATAGGAGTATGAAATAAATATAAATAACTACTTATGTAAATGCTTACTTAACTTAAGTCATGCTTACTTTACAAAATATGATGCTGATACCAAGTATATGGGATAAATACCTGATGCTGATTGCAAATAACTACTGATATAAACAATACAAAGTTAAAGAATATGGACACCCTATATGACTATGACAAATTTAGTATTTTACTCATTCTAAATATATTTATACTTTTAAATTATGCTATCATAAGAAATAAGTTATATCACATATGAAAAATTAATTGAAATATATTATTATATTTAGATATTATATAACAAAAAACTTTTAAATATATTAATCTTATGAATCCGATTATTAATCCGTTTATAAAGTTGCATTCATTCTATAACGAATACTATGCCAGTGTTAACTATTTAAAAGTAATTCCAAAAGTTGTTTACAATTGTTACTATGATGTAGTTTAAAAAAACAAAATATAAAAATCGATTACCTACAAAACTGAAAATACAATGTGAATTAATTCTGCACAATATACCGACGAAACGAAATTTCCAAAGTTGCCCTACTGCATGGATATCAATCATCACAGAATGTCGAACAAAAAATATATAAAGAAAATTAATGTAACAAACTTATTTATTTCCATAATATATCTAAATATATTAATATGATATGTAAGGATAATAATTATGCAGTAAAATGTGTATAACATATTTATAACAGCTTTAAACAAATAAAATATAAACTTTATTTTATTTAAACGGAAATAACAAAAAAATAATTAATTTGAATGCTAATTTTTATAAAAATATGTATAAAATACTATTTAACCCTACGAAAAATTAGACATTTTACTTAAATATTGTTATGTATGAAAAAATTAAACAATATAATTGATGTTCTTTTTAATACGATAAATATAGCAGATACATACAATATATTTAAATATAGTAGATATATAGATATTTTTATGCGCTGAAAGGTTTTCAATATGAAACATTTTGAGTCATGGTTGTTCTCTAAAAAGAATTTATACATCGTAATGCAGAGCAAGATCTCTCACTAAAGGCATTCGTAGCTTGAGACGTCAGTAACAGTATTAGTACTGTAAAAACTTCATACATTAATAAATATATAATATTGGGGGCTTTTGATATTAGTAGGTCGATCGTTATTTATAGATTCTAGTCATCGCGACCAGTTTCTTTTACAATAGTTTTCAGAAAAGGTAATTGAGCTTTTAACATATTCGCATCGTGATCACTGCCATAAAATGACAAAAATGATTCAGCATTTAGAATTATTTTTTCTAAATTGGCATACATCGATAACCGGGCCGCTGATTAAATCTTGTTTAAGCGTATCTATTGATTAAATTAAACTTGTCTGTAAAATGTGTCGGCTGCGGATCACTACCTTCGTCATACATATATTATACATAGGTATTTTTCGAAACCATTACCATTTTAGGCTCAGTGACATTCGATCTTACCTCATCCAAACGAATTTTTTCCTAGAAATCTTCAAAATATTCATCATTCCGCAAACTTTTCAGAGTATTAACAGTAATTGTAGCAATCGTCTGTGCATTGGCAGCGCTAATGGGTGTCTTTTATAAGAGTTTTTGAGAGATTGTTACTGTGACACAACAAAAGTAAAGCTAAATTTTGTGATTTAGACGCCATGTAAATTATTGGGGGGCTAAGCCCCTCTAGCCGCTACGCCACTGACATACATAATACTAAACATTATTTCTTTAAATACACAATTAGGCGTTCCTGTACACAATATAAAAACTTAATAAAATTTAAAAACAGCATTTTAATTTATAAGTTATATGAATTAATATTATATTCATTATCATTTAGGCTATATTAAACCTAAAAGTACGCGTCAATATCAAATTTCCTTATAACTTACCATATTTGTAATATGATATCCTTATGTAATACAACCTTATTGATCTACAAATTAAAGTACTTAGGGTAATGATATATAAAACATTTATAAAACAATTTGTTACTATCAATAAGTCTAACTCCATTGCATAAAAATTTTTACTCAGAGGTTAAATATTGGATTACAAAAAGATGAAGTACGGTCTAATGAATAATAAGCTTTGAAAAGTTATAATTTATGATCACATAAGTTAAAAAATAATTAGCATCTCGCATAGAATATAACCAGCACTTTAAAGAAAATTTACTATAATATATATATATAGAAAACGAGTTCTGCTCAATATATATTCCAAGATAATAATTCTACTCAAGGTTCGGATGTATATCGATAGTTACAGATAAATGTCCATGCACAAACCAAACAATAATGGCAGGTTTAGTAATAATGACATATTACAGAGAATATGTTTAAATTAAATAAAACAAGTGAATGTCAGACAGAACGATTCTAATTGTTAGGAAAGTTAAGAGGATTTTAGTATGGAAGCCTTTGTTAAAGTCGTCTAAAACAGTTTTTAGGATATACATATATTTAACAAATGGTAATTTAAATAAAACAAAAACATTAAAAACAGACCAAAAATAGTTTTATTGCATAGCTTTTGTGAGAAGATATTTTTGCAATAACTAGGACGGAACAATAAAATAAAAAGGATAACATAAAAAATTACAAACAAAGTATTTAATTGGTCACATTGTAAGAGTTTAAAAATATATCAAATACTACATGATGTGAGATTTTATTGTTTACTACAAGTATGACTAAAATAGGGATAGCGCGCACATTCAATTTATATTAAAATAGTAATGATACATTTAATTTTGAATACACTTTAATTTTATCTCAGATAAATAGAAATTTAAAGTCATAAATTGAAAGTGCGCAAAACTATCAGTTTAGTTATCCTTAATAATACTCAAAAAATCCAATAAAATATGTAAAGATAAAAACAGTACATAATACAAAGTTATAGAAAGAAAAAAATGAAATGCTTAATATTATTATAATAGCAGTGCGGTGAAAAGTAAGGCAATATTGTGAATTTAATTAAGGAAAATATCTGACTATCACACATAGGTAAGCAAAAATGAAGACCAATTCACAAAAAAACACAAATAAACATTTAGACTTATAAAAAAGATTCAAATGAATTAAGCGACAAATTGAAGAAATTGGCTTCCTTAGTGTTCCGACTAAATTAGTAAAACTATATTGGCACATTGATACAAGAGTAATGGTTCACGTTTGCGCATAAGATATATTGCGCAATTGGCACAAACTTAAGAAATACATGGTTGGATTAACAAAACAAAAGCAAAGCACAATGTTATATATATACTGATTGTTAATTTAGTTCGTAAACTTTTCAATGTGGGCAATTTTTGATTAATCACTTTTTACAGAAAACATTTTCAATAAAAATTAATGCTAGATAGAGCTTTATCATAAAAAAGGTTTAAAAAGTATTGATATTCATGGTGGAATGTTGTTCGATTTTTTTTACTCGATTAGAGTAGCAGACTAAACTGGTACAAAAACAAATACATGATAGATTTTTTACTTACAGTATATCATGTAATATTAAACAATTGAAATGTTAAGTGGTAAATCAGATGGAAAGATTTAGTCAACATTTATAATATTTAGTTTAAGTTGGTAGTATCTTGAGATGTACATAGATAGTCATGTAACAATTATTAGTATGCAATTATTCCTACGTAAGCCCTAAGTCCAATTAAAAAACAGTTATTACATGTAATTTATGTACCATAGTTAGATCATTATAGGTACACGAATTGTATACCAAATACATCATCAAAACATAAGCTTTCTGGAATGTGGACTTCCTAAAAAAATCTACAGTATATATAATATAACAAAATCAATAAAACTGGAATGTACAGTAATATAGTAAACAATTCCAACAAACCATAGTTGAACCGTACTAGAAACAGCGCAAAGATTATTTGGCAATTTAAATGGTTAATGTGCACCAAATTAAAATAATTGTTGTGACATTTTGAGTGTGGTCGTTGCATTGTAAAAAGCAAGACAGGAATATATTTATTTAGTATTTCAGATCAATGAATACCTTTGGCACATCATCGAGGGAATATTTTAGTTAATATGTGAGAATTCTGTCCAACATTTGGAGGAAAAAATAAGCAATAATTAATTCAATTTAACAATTTATAGATAAATAATAAAATTAAGTTGAAATTAAATTAAAAAAACTATTAAATTAGATATTATTTGGAATAGTTATAATGATATACATTTATTACATTAAAGCACTTTTACAATAAATTATTGACGAGTTAATTTTCTAAATTTTAATTTAACAATTATAAATAATGTGTCTTATTATAGTAATTATAACCTTAAATTAATATGACACAATGTTTCTTACAATTATATATGTTAATTAATATTTTGCTAATTAAAAAATAGTATGTATAACCTAGTGCCCAAAGTTTTCATTTATAATTATTAAACTGTCACAACAATTATATACACCAATGCATTTTACTTTGATTAACAGTTTCATATTAATAATTAATATCGTATAATAAATATTATTTATAAAATATTAATAATTTCAGATTCTAATTTTTATCGAGTCCAAAATGTTATTTTAAAAATCAGAATAGAAATCAATAATATAAATGGATTTCTATTTTGTAATAAATGTAATAAAATTAATGGTATGGACTAATTGAAGGAGAGACGTTAATGTTTGATTATCTGTGAAAATAAGTTTTAGCAATTTTTATTATCGTTAAATAATGATTGTACCGAAAAGTGTCTTTCTATATCCATTACAGTAACATTGTGTTGTTTCATTTCCAGAGAAAATAAGGACTTATAGTTTGCTTTTATTAAATCGGTATGGGTAATATTAATTTTAGCACGTAGGATTTGTTTACATTATAATTAAATAACATCTACAGGGTTATTTCCAGTTTTTGTTTTAATTGTTTCAACCCTGTACCTAGTACGCATTTATTAAATCGTACTAATTATATTCATGAAACTTAGAACTGTTGCAAACAAACAACACAACCTGGCTCCACCAGCAATCACAAGGTGGCACCCTCGGCGCAGTAGACCATAAGGCGCCCGCTCTGCCTCCCCTGCCCGAAATGCGAGTGGAAGAAGGTGCGACAGTGCTGATAGCCCCAGCGATCGAGCAACTCCGTCACATCGGTACCTCGGACTCCGGTCAACAGCTGGTCGAACATGATCCAGTAGAGTGGGCGAGTGACAGTGGCATTGACCCGGCCAAAGTTTCGCTGGAGCCAGACCCGCGGATGGCTGAAAAACTGGTCAGCCTCGTCCAGGTAAGAGCCGCCTCCGCCGCCAGTCAGATCGGGCTCGCAGGTCAGGAAGCGGAGGCTCACGTTCTGGTGGATGTAGCTGGGGGAGCAAATGACAAATGGAAGAGGAGATATAATAGGAGCATTATAAGTGTAGTGTGACCATGGTCAGAGGTTCGAAATCATCGCTTCTACCTACTTGAATTTGTTTACTATACTTTACAGTTCTACAATAAAAAAAACGTTAATGTATGCTCAGTTGATTACAATATTTTGATATGAAAATTCCAATATATAACATAATGTATCACTCTCATATACAATCAGTAGTTAGATAAACTATTTTAAATGAATTCAATATTTGGAACTGCTGGCTAATTTTTTGTAATTTGAAAATTAACACACATCACAATTTTTTCTAAAATGGTGTCTTCTACCTTCTAAGCTTAACTACCACAGTAGAAAAGTTTACCATAAAATAGAATAATATGTGGATTTAGTACACTTTAGGCAATAAATACAGTTTTCATATAAAACTAAACGATATAACATTCTTTTTTTGTTATTGTCAATATTATTTGTCTAAATGATTGTTTAATAAAATTAAACGAATTTCTATGATTTTTCAAAAATTTCCATAATAATTTCCAGGGAATTTGATTTAACTAGTTATTTCATCAATTAATAATAAAATGCAAAAATGAAAATATAATATAAAATAAATATATAAAACTTTGAATAGAATAATAGAAAACGATGTAATTACTCATAAATTGAGGGTAAATTGTATGTATGAATTCTACATTGAAAAATGTAATTTCCACTGCAAGTTAAGGATAATAAATTCTTTTTCAATTAAATTTAAATACAAAAAAATGATTTTAAGACTTTTCCGAGACATTACATACATTTTTTAATTAAATTATTATTTTTTTAATTTTAAAGAATTTTTCACCTCTAAATTTCCTAAGACTGCTACGAACCAGGTAAAGAATTCAATGTTAGTGGTTGTTCAATAATTTAAATGGTGTAGCTAACAGTAACGGGTTAAATATCGATACTAGCTATAAATACATTTTAATTGTATATCTACTTTGAATATTGAATAGAATACACAAAATATTGTTCAATTTCGGCGTGTAAGCAAAATTATTAAATTTAAATGTATAATTCTATGAAATACGACAGGCATAATGAGATAAACGCCATAGCAGAAAGAATCTGTTTTTAATTCTAGAACTTATATGTTCTATTAACATTCTAGGAATAGGCCCTTCTAACTTTATATGAATAAAATGATTACCACATAACCTTTGATGTTTCGTTAGAAACTTCATTAGAAAAATATGCTCATTAGATAACGTAAACTAAAGTCCAACAGTAACAGTCATTTGTTACTTTTGTTTCTAAGCAACATAAAACTATTGAGTAAATAAGTTATAAAGTAACACACACCTGTAGTAGGGTGTACTGTGACACGGTGTCAGAAACATAGCCTGTAATCGACCTCCACTCCAAGAATTGACTCCACCCATCGAAGAGACGGTCGCTCTCGTTGTCTCCAGGTGACGACCCAATGCCATAACAACATCAACACCGCCGCGCTGATGCACTAGCCCAGTGTACAACGCGAGGGGTGCATGACTCATCAAAAGAAGGCCGATAACAAGCCGAAACCGGAATCGACTCGGCTGATTAGCCGATTGGCTAGTCGTACTGTCGCCTTCTGATTGGACAGCAGAATCGGTGGTGGTGTCGTTCCATCGTGCCAATAAACGACCACAGAGATGCAAGGCCATTGGTAGTAGAGGGAAGAGAAAGCGAAACTCTTTGTGGGCTAAAAAGCTGGAGAATAAAGGCATCGAATTAGCGACATGTAATGTATATAATTATTACATTATAGTACATACATTTTATTTCCCTTTCGTTTTAAGAAGAATATTTTAATCATAGAAAAAATAGTATTTTAGTATAGGCCACAAATTAATATTTTTACAATTTTGTATTAATTAATATATTTTTAATGTTGAGTTGAGCACAATGTAATTAAATTATGAAAAATATTAATATGTAGTATAATATAAATAAAATATAAAGAGTTAGCCAATGAAATCCATTCCTTGGAAAATAGTATAATACGTAAAGCTGTTTAATTATGAGATAAAAGAGGGAAGTAATAAAACCCTCGACAAGAATTCAGATGTACTCCAATAGGTCAAGTGACCTCCTACCTCCCATTTCTTATCGCAATCTAACAAGTAGCGCATATAGAGGAAAACACAACCTCTAAACATCATCAACGTAAACGATGCTCAACGACGACAACACGAGCATGACGTCACCACTCAACGACGACAACTACGAAGTCAACGACCTCCTCCAGGTGGAGAACATCGTCAACAAGATCTACTCCGGATACGGCATCCTCCTCCTTCTCCTCGGTCTCACGGGCAACAGTCTGCTCATCCTGGTCGCACGATGTGACCAGAGCCTCGGCTTGTCCACTCGCATCTTCCTCGCCGCGCTGGCCCTCTCCGATACGGGAACTCTGGCCTCGGCAGCCCTCTGGTTCTGGTTCCCGGTCATATTCGGAGTGGATCTCCTCGAGGGGAGCAAGCCGGCCTGTCGTGCACTCAAGTTCTCAATGCTGGCACTCGCCGATCTAAGCGCTTTCATACTCTGCGCCGTCAGTGGGGTGCGTCTTTGCGCTATAGCACTCCCAACCAAGCGGCACCTCAAACTCTCGGGAAGATCCGCTTGTCTTCTGTTGGTCGCATTGGTGCTCTTCGCCTCGCTGGCCAACAGTATCAGCATTTTCAACGACAAACCCTGCGGTGACTTGCCCTCCTCCTATGCCGTGGTGTACGCCATTGTCGCGGCTGGCGTTTACGTCTGTCTGTCCGGTACAAGTCTGGCCACATCTGTGCTGCTCAAGTGCCGCGTTAGGAAGGTATCGCAGCACCAGTCTTCCGACCCGAGTCAAATTATCCAGCGATCCATGTTGGTGGCGCATCGTATGTTCCTGGTTAATACCTTTCTCTACCTAGCGGCTGCTCTGCCAGTACTTGTCTACTGGCTGGTGCGGTCATTTCATCTCCCGGTGAAAAACACTGAGCGCAATGTCACTCTGGACACAATGCTGCTGTCTGGCTTTGTGTATATCAAGATGGTTACTAATTCTACTCGCTTTTATATCGGTCTCTGGTGCTCCAAGCAGTTCCGTATAGTTATTAGTAGTGTCCTGTGCAACAGGCTAAAACCGAGCAATACAAATATTGACCAGCGGTAAATATGACACATAGTGACCATTTAAAAATATATTATTGAACTACATATTTAGAATAAAATAAGTAGAATATGATGACATTCATTCTCGTTTAGTATTTTTTTAATTTGATGGTTGGTTTCAGCTGTGTTATTTGTACTATTATTTTATTGCATATTTATAATTTTTGTTTTGATTTAATTAAATTTATAATTCATTTTACAGTATGTCAGTACAATACATTCTCTACATTGAATTCTAATAATGAAGTTTTAGTTTTATCTATATAGAATGATCTTTTTACTATGTGCTAAAAGTATACGCAACTTATAATATTATCTCTAATGGTTCTTAACAAACATTGTTAAACGTAGCCGGACAAAAATTTTCCTCATATGAATAATTGGATAATAAAAAAAAATATATCAAATATTTTTTGGTTTTGTATGTGACAAATGGACAGGAACAAAAAATATTAACTATGAAGTAATTATTAAATAATGTTTTACTCTAAATATGTAGATATAATTTAAAATGTTAATATGACCTGATTAATTAACATAACATAGCATAAAGTAAACAATCTATAGACATTGTATATACATGCCCCATATTTGTATTACTTATTTGATTGATGATTATTTAGTTAAATTTTAAATGTGACATTTACCTACAAGGAAGTAGTAAATACTAATATACTGCAGGGACTAGAATATGCTCTCTTAGTTTATGATTTTTATTAATTCAAATCAATTCCAAGTTGAGAGATATTAAACCTTTATTTTTTAGCTAAGAGTGGTGAATTGACACCGCGTGGTGAAAAGACCTCCAACCCATCCCGAACATCCCACCATGCATGGAAGTCCACAAACGCCATCACATTCAGTGAGACCAACGTCAGAACGGTAGCCAGAACCGACCCACCCGAGCTCAGAAAGACAGTAGCCACCGAGACCCTCGATAACTTGGAACCCAGCTATGCCATAACGTGGACTGATGGCTCAGCACACGGGGGAACTGACAATGGTGAAGCTGGTGTCTTCATCGAATTTGCATCCAACGACAGAGAAACCATCAGAATTGCAGCACCAGCCGGCAGATTCACCTCATCCTACCATTCCAAACTCGTTACTATGAAACTGGCACTCCAAGAAGCCATCAATGCTCACATCAGTGGAGACAACTGGGGAACTCTGCGCATCTGTACCGATTCCTAAAATGCGATCTACAGTCTCAAGAAAGGTCAGGCACAACCATATGGCAGAAACTCCTCACGCTCAATAATGATAACTGGAAGATTCACCTACAATGTTTACCAGGGCAAGCGGGGCTCATTGGCAATGAAGTTGTGGACCAGCTCGCGAAAGATGGCACTAGAAAAGACCAAAGTGATGCCATGATCGATCTCAGATCTGTCCAAAATAAAGTTGCGCGCCATGTCCGCAAAAATGGCTGCTGAATACCACAGCAGCGGCCAGAGACCCTAACAACAGCTCCTCTACACCCGTCTGGCACCAAGAAGCTACAGACGGGAAGCCGCCGAACCTTCTCCACAAAAATCTACAAAAGAGCGAAGCCAGGACGATCGAACATCTTTGTATGGGGAAGTCCATTATACTCAGACAAACCATATTCGAGTACAAACTAGAGACCGACAACATCTGCATCCACTGCGACAAAGGTGTTCCGGAAACGGAAAGACACCTCCTTCTCCTATGTGCAGCACAAACAACCCACCGAGTTAACTTATGGGGGCCTTTTCCAACGGCCCAGGAAATTTTCAAGGGTGGTGTGCATGTAATTTAGTCCCTCAAGAGGATCGGCCGACTCAGCGGCGAGGATGGACCAGCCTAGGTACGGGCGCCAGGAACCAACAGAAGAAGAACTTTCACCAAGAATAAAGTGATTACTCTAGATGACCCTCAATGACAGCATAGGTATTATCATCCGACTGTGAAAACAACAAACTTAATCCAAATAATGACGGCAGAAATGTAGGAAATGTTTTTTAATAACAGTAAATAAAAGGGTAGATTGATTTAAAAACTGTCTATTATATTTTACGATTATTTTAGAACTGGGTTATAGTTTTGTGGGGGCATCCTACCTTCCTCCACCTAAGAAATCTTAATTCTATCTTGACCTGCAAAGTGTTAGAATGGTTATCAAGGATAATGTACTTTCGTGCTCGTGATAATATTTCATAAAACGTTTCCAACGTTATAATACTGTTCAAAACTGGAATCTGAATTTATAACCCTTAAGTCAATTTTGTGAAGAAAGTTAGTTAAAAATGATAAGATGACAGCCACAGGGAGAAGTTAAAAGAGGAATAAAGTTAATAGAAAATATAAAAAATATCTGAAAGTACTATAATATCTAGCATATTAATGTAGACACAAATTGTCTAAATGATCTACTCTGGTTTAAAATTGTCCAAAATTGTTTTGAACTACCTGTAAATGAACCTCTAGTTGTGTTCTAGTTAATGGTCCTCTCTCACTAGAAAGGAGGAGATCA
>JAUZND010000569.1:0-14044 GCA_034780555.1 Coelogynopora nodosa | reverse complement strand
GCGGGAAATAAAAAGAAATATGAGGGAAATAAAAGGATTTTATACTCCCTAGGGAGTATAAAACAAAAATAAATATATATATATATATATATATATATATATATATTCAATAAATACGCCATTGGTATTGATTATAAATGTTTCATGTCAATTTACATTAATCTTTTACTTGAATCAATAAAACATAAGTAGGCATATATATATTAGCTGTGTAATAACTTTTAGATATCTTTATGATTTTTACAATATGCAGAGATAGAAAAGCTGTGCTATGATGTAAATCAATTTATATGCATTATATTGCTTATAATTTATTATCTTACGCAGAATTAAATATTATGGAAGGTTATACGACCTTTCAAAAAAAAAAGATAGGAAAGGCTTTACATGAGCTACACAAAATACAAAACAACAAGTAGAACATAACGCTGTTTCTCTTAATATGTACTTTTATTAAACAAATAGGACTTTGATGCGCCTAAAAGAGCGCAAATATATTGAATATTTATAGAAATGCTAAATGTATAGCAGCAGGACAGTTTTATTTTTCCTCAAAAATTTGTATTCGCAATATGCTTTATTTTCAAGGAATGTTCGTGTAAATTATGTCGTTATTCAGATTATTAAAGTGTCATTTAAAATATAATAATTACTAATTATTTAAATAAATATATTATCTATGAAAATACCATTTTAATTGTCTGAAAACTGAATATTGATTAAAAGATTAACATTATAATAATCAATAAATACATAAGTTTATTTCAAATGCATTCTTCGATATTTTATACAAATTAAATCTTTCCGATATAATATACAGTATTATTGCTAATCTGTCTTGATTTCGCTCAAAACATTGTAACAAAAAGGTTAGCGTCTTGACGATAGAGAGCAGCTGTTAAACGATCAAGATGAATTTAATACTACTAATCGCTTTGGTTCAATATTATGGAATGTTGATAATATACACCTGCAACGGGCAACACCAACCAGCCGCCGACAATGACACCCCTAGCTGTCTCGATGGTAACAACAGCAACGCTGTGAAATGTCCCGCGTCGCTTTCGTGCCAATTTTTCCGCTATGAAGACATTCAATACCGCTGCTCCCAGTGCCTGTACTACGGCAAGCTGTGTGACGTCGACAAGGACTGCTGTCATCCCATGGTCTGTCGCCAGACGGGACTGGACCACACCTGTGCCAACTGTCTGGCCAAGGATGCGCCCTGTGTGACCCATCGTGAGTGCTGCTCTAAAAGGTGCTGGATATCCGAGGGGGATGTTAGTAGTGATGTTTTCACCTGCCAGCTGCTAGATGAGTGATGCTGTTGGGGTTAGTTAGTTGGACTTGGCCTGTTTTATACAGATCATGCCTGTTTGTTATGTTATTGGGGAGGGGTATGATTTGTTGGAATGAAAACTGGGTGTGATATTTATGAATTACAATTTATAGTTGAACTAGAAAATGTGCTCATTCTTTTTTAGTTCATTTACAGGAAAGGCAATGGAAATGTTTAACTTGAACAAGTATTATATATAATGCTTGTTCGAGTTTCATTTTAAATGTTACATATGGTATAGATATTGTGACTAGACTTATTATATCGGTATTAAAGTTTATACATGTTTTGTATTTGGTTAATGAAAAGTATCAATAACCAATTATAATGAACAAAAAGTAAAACAAACCAAATATGTTGTAAAAAACCTATATATATTTTTTGTTGACATATTCTCTGTAAAATCTGTGGGATAAATCTTTGAAATAATTACAAACATGTATACATACATTATGTACAAAGCCAATACTCGTTCACCTTAACGAAAATATCATTCAAAATTTGTGATAAAAAAGGTATGACTAGACTAGTAACCTGTAAAAAAGGTCAATTTTTGAAAACTTACATCAAATATAGAGTAATACTTGAAAACTATCGATTAATAATAACATAAAATTATAGCTACCCACCAATTATATTGTAATAATAATATTTGCGTTTCGTCACTGATAATGTAAAATGCGAGAGATCAATCATTATCATTTAGTACTCAATATAAGCAATTTATTTATCTTTTAAAAATGGAAACAATTTGTACAATATAGATCAAATTATTCTAAATATTTGTGTTGGATAATGTTTATCCGAACATAAATTAAATTTTGACCAATATTTAGATAATTGTACAGCCGGTTTTCGTCGTTTTAGATGGATACTATTTAAAACACTGATAAAATATTTACAATATAACTAAATCGTTTCAAAATGCCATCTCTCAGTGCCATTTACAAAATTTAAAAAAAAACTGGGTGTGACAGGATCAAGGTAGAATTTCAACAGAACGTGCACAGTTTGGACAGACACGGGAAGAGAGAGAGAGAGAGAGCGAGAGAGAGAGCCAGAGAGAGAGAGAGACAGAGCAGATAAGATGTTATGCTCATACTTCGGAGTCTCTCTGGATATTCAAAGCATCCATAAGTCCCAAAATAAAGACGATTGTTCTCCGACGAACTCGTGCGAGATGATCGCGAAGGTTCGCCAACTGAGAAGCCTGACTTGCCATTTTCTGTCGCAACAGTGTGTTTTCCTTTCTCATAAGATCGCGTTCCTATAATGACGGGCATAATTTGGGATAAGGTTAAAGACAACGATACAATGTTTATCTAGTGATATAAATTTATCTAAACATATACATATACATATATTAAATTAAATATATGTTATTAGTAGTAAGAGAGTTGTCGCTTCTGGATCACCCTTTCTCTTCCCATCTCCTCCTTTTCTTTTTCACATGCAAATCCCTGAAATAATTGTTTTCGATTGATATGACTCCTTGTCTGTGTATATTAATAAGGTTTTATGGTCGTTAGATATGGATGGAGATAATGTCTTACCATAAAGGCTAGTATTCGTGCGCTTTAGTCATCACTTTCCAATTGATAAAATTAAAGTAGAATTAAATTAAGTAGTTAATATTTTTAAATCCCATTTAAACATGTTCCATGGCCGGTTTTAGAAGTGCCTAGACCAAATACGATTTTTTAAACCAATATCATCTTCAATGCTTCGATTTACAAAATTGCTTCCTAACTAAATAGTTAAGTGACTATGGCTGTTAAAATAATACATTTAATATTTTTTTAATTCCCTTTACAACATGCTCTAGCACCGCAAACGGGGCTAAAAATAAGTATTTTCGCTTATAACGACTGTAATGCGTTGTTTCATAGTTAGTGTTATATAACGAAAAAGATTAGAGACTGTTTCGGAGCAAATAGAATAATTAATATTTTAAACAATTATCTTTCAAACAAGGTTCACGGCCGCAAACGTGGGCCGAGATTCGTATTTTGGAGTAATTCGTTGGACATAATGAGTCCAAAATACACATGCTAATTACTTTTATGAGTTTCGAGTAAAGACATTGGAATATTAACGACATAAACGTGGCACTGTGAAATGACACTATCAGGGACATGACGTAACTAGACTTTACTGTTATGTGAGCTAGCTTCGCGACGGACGGCAAGCGTGAAAAGTATATTATAACATGTTAAAAAGATGTGTAAAACTAGGAGCGCAAAGTTGACAAAAGCAAATGCTGCAGCCCCCATAGCGTATATCTGACTATGTCCCTGACTATTGTCCTGTTTTAAAATAATATATATATATATTAATATTTTTATAGTATTATACATTTTTAGAAAGATAATAAAATTCTCTTTCTTATATAATTGGATTTTAAAAAACGAACCTTTTCAGTTGGTATCTGGATAAAGTGCGTGCAAATTACTTATAGGTTATGCGCCTCTCATTTCACATACGTTAAACAGGAACATTTTCTTTCTGTCATTATTATTTACAAAATATGAAGAAATGTTTCGAATAATTCTTACTGTGCTCTATAAAATTCTTTCTATGGGCCAAATTATGTGTTTTTAACTGTAATAGTTCCCGAGATATGGAGGTTCAAAACATCAGTATTTGATTTAAGTGGAAAAGGCCCTATACCTCTCTCTCAACTCCCTTCTAGAGCTCAATTTCGTTTAACAAAACCGAAATTGCAGTTTTAATGCGTAATGTGTCCGTCTAGTGATATATTTAAAGTCGATGGTTTGAGTCATTCCGAATCCATTCAGTAGGGAGGGGGGTAATTACTCCCCCCTTCCGAGTTAGTCCATGAAGGGTAAATAATTGATATAATAATGTAAGCTACGTCATGAACGGTTTTTTAAATTTAGTGAACATGAAAGTCGACATTTAAATTCCAAAACATTAAAGCATAACTTATATAAATTTATAATAGTAATGAATATATTACATTTTGCTTTGAATAATGTTTTTTTAATTGTCAGATTTTTGTTTATTTGACATTTTAATGGAAATACGTAAATGTATAATTTTAGTTCTTTTGTTACTGATCAACTTTACAAAAATTGAAGAAAAATAATACTCATTTCGGTGATACAAATAATTGCCAGCCAACTTTTTTTTTTAGATATAAAATGTTTTACCAACTAGAAAGTTCGCAACTTTATCGAGTTGTTACTTATTAGTTTTATAAATAACATCAAATTAACATAACTAAATAAATATGTTTCAATTTTTAATTGATGCAAAAAAGCATGGTTGCTCAGTGGCTGCTAATAATACAAAATAAGGATATACCAATCATTCAGACGATAAAATTGGAATTTTAATAATCAGTTGTGTGTGTGTTTATATTTGATAAAACTGATGTTGCATTTTAAATTTAAACTTTATCTTTCAAAATTCTACAATGAATATTTCAATTTTTATTACAGGAGGTATACTTTCTAATATGATCACTTATATACAAAATTGCATTTTTTGATTCTAACTTTAAATTAGAATAAACAATGGAATGACTTAATCAACATACTATTAAAAAGAGATTTTAAGGACATCAATGTATGAAATTAGAGGGCGCGTTAGCGCCAATTATTTTCACACATTGATGTCCGTAAAATCTCTTATTACTATCATTGTACTTAACTTAATATAATAATGCAAAAAGAGGGCATCAATGTATACAAACGGAGGGCATCAATCTTTAAATCAATTCAAGAATTATGATTGCATTAGGTATTATATTAAGTTAAGTACAATGATAGTAATAAGAGATTTTACGGACATCAATGTATGAAAATAATCGGGCGCCTCTTTTTTATATATTATAAGAAAGATAAGCTAAGTACAATAGTTATTTTCATACACTTATAAGCTGTGTGTTTTAGTTAAAAAACACTATATTATTTTAACGTGAAAAAAATAAACGATTTAAAAATCATTAAATTAATTTTAAATTCTCCTTTTATACAGATGTCTCATGCACACAACAAAGGCGTACCAATAATATTTTAAATCCCAACATTTTCACGCGACAACGTAAAAATTATTCAAAGTCATGCAACAATGTGGTATAAAATCGGGCGTCATACTAAAAGATAGGGAAAATTTAAATTTTAAATATGTATTGACGCAGTGATCTGCATGATTTTGAATATTGATTAAAATTAGGCACAATAGTAATATTTAATGATTATTCTGGCATCAATGCATTATTTTGTTCGGGCGCTTGCGCGCATTTTCAAAGCGGACACGTCAGTGTTAATAATCTGATAGATTATACACCTATACAATTCCGACACTACTTCTAAAGTAGTATCACAATGACATCGTGTATATTTACGGGCACATCTTCTGCGCTAAGTGTGTCACTCTATGGTTCGACCGAGAGCGCAGCGGTCCCATGAGTCGTTCCACAGTTGTGGAGGAACCCGCCTGGAGGCATGGAGCCACCGTTAGCTTCTGGCTGATCTACTAGCACTACCCCATCCCTTCCTCTTCACCACTGTATGTTTGCTTGTATAGGGCAACGTAGGTTATATATATTGTACGTGTAAAACTAGGTCAACAGGATAGGTACTCTATGCCAATATTGTTCAAGCTGAATATATGTCATGCATATCTCGGGCGTAATAAGATAATTTTGAAATTGTTTAGTTTTTTAAATAAATCAACACTATTTTAATAATAATTCGCAGTCATAGAAAATCACCAAAAAAACAAGTGAAAAAAATTATATAATAAACTTGATAATTTTTCTGATCGGATTAAAATTATTGTAGGCATTAACTTTAAACTTTAATAAAGTTCACTTTTTCCGAACATATATATTTAGTAAACAAAAGTTACGTATTTTATTAAAACTCAGTAGTCCACAATGGATATATATCTATAATTATAATGGATACTTAATTGAATACTTAATTATTCCTATTCATAAGAGTATTTATCTTATTTTACCGATTTCAAATCCGAAATGGTTATTTGTATTAAATTTATTTGAAAATAATTAGTTTAACATATAATATATTACGCGTTAAATTGCAACATATTCACCTGACTTACAATTTAAATGGATTGATCATTAGAAACAAGTTTCGCTCAGAATCTGTACTAGGATAAGCTCAACACATAACATTAATCAATTCACCAAATTAATTTACAATCCACAATTTCTTTTTAATGTTTGTTTATAATTACTTTGATGATCTAATCTATATCACTTAGTTTATTTATGATATAGCCTATGTAAAGTATAATAATATGAACAATATTTACTTAAGAAGGCTAATTAAGCTGTTGTTATAATGTAAACGCGGCTTACTGTGCTCAGTATAAGAAACAGTATCCATATATAATAAATAAATACGCTAGAAAATATATGAAACAAACAAGGCAAAATGATTTTGTTTCGTCTAGTTAAGAAATGTCACTCTACATAGAACATTAAAATCTCCAAAAAAATTCTAATTAATGACTCGATCCTAATTTATAATTATTAGAAGACTTTTATTTTCAGAAGATTAAGAAAGGACAAATAAAGTGAAAAGTACATTTGACTCATTCGATATGAAGAAAAGAAAATTGCAAGTTTATTGTGGGGAATTACATTTTCAATAATGCGTGATTAAAAATATCACACTGCATTTTACGATTAGTAAATTCAAAACGAGAAGAGTTGATTATAGTTTTGAATCAAAAGCAATTTAAAGCAAACTAACTAGGATTTAAGAAACATTGTTTAGAAATTAAGTTAAAAAGTAATTAAATTAAATAGATAAATTAATAATGTGTTTAACTGCTTGTTGAAATGGTTATTTCAATACTTAGGCATTTTAATTAAAAACTTTAACCAACATTTTAATCACTAACGAAAATCAAATAAATAAAAATTAGAGAAAAATAGATAGCAACCTACTATAAGAATTGTTCAAACCAACAAATAAAATTATACATTTTATTTATAAGGGCCATCCCCATTACATCAAAGTAAATTATTCCAGGTATTTTTGAAATACTTATCTTGAATCTGTGGCATATTATTATCACGTTGTGGTGAGAGACAAAGTTGTACACATATAACCACGACAGCTGGCATTAAAACTACACATTGCCTGCACCTCTGCATATATACATATATATGCAGAGGCGCAGGCAGCCAAGATTGCATTCTTATTGGTCGTAATAAAACATAAGATGACCACAAAATGGAGAACGCTCAACTATAACATATACCAATATATTATGTTGTAACACATAAATCAAATATATTTAATTTAACAAATAGATTTGATGAAGGTCGTATATACTATATTTGTCAAAACATAATTTTTAAAATGTCCATTAAAAATATTATAATGAAGAATTATTTCATAAAAATTTTAATCCAATTTTTTTTCTCCAATTTGTAAAAAGGATTTACAAATATAGGACAGCTTCGAGAATTTGAGAAAAAAATAAAAAAATGTTTAATGTCATCATGTATGTTTATCTACTTTTAAAATGATAAAAAAATTTCCATCATATATATATATATATTATATTTAAGATATCTGAGTGTTTCTGTTTTTTTGGATTCAAGAAACTTGATGAATACTGAGAATATTTTATTGATAGACTTTTGAGAAAATTGATATTCTATATTCTTGCATGTTTGTATGTAGATAATTCAATAATAATATGGACAATTTTGTGTGTAACTTCTAAGAAAAATTTAATATTTATATAAAGTAAATTATAGCTGATTAAATTTTATTCGAATAGTTTTACATATACTTGATTTAAAAACATCAATTATGGAATATGCCACATTGTAAATTTTATAGAAAATAGATTATGTAAACCTTGAAAAAATGATTAAAAAAGCTTATTCTTAAAATTTATATTATTAGTATTTATATAATACATAGTATCGATTTTCTTGGAAAACTGTCTTTCAAATATTTAAACGTTAACATTGTTTTAGTTCAGCACATCAGTTATTTCCAAAATGTTTATCGTTACTTGTAGTACTGTCGGCTTTCACTTTTTAAGGCATTTTGGGATATAGAATAACTTATACTTTAGAGTTGTGTGTGATAATTTCTTAATTTTTTTAATTACAGAACAAACTGAAGGTTGGACATAATATGTAATGGCATACACCAACTTTTATAAAAACCAACCGCTATATATGGCATAGTTTTGTTTAATGAGTGACAAGCTATGATGACGTCATTTGGATTCGATTATGTCTTCTATTTTAGAGTCTAGTACCACCAAAGAGGGTTGTCACCCTGGCTCTTTTTGTGTCAAGTTTCTCCATATTTTGATGTGTTTAAAAAGATCTCGGTTTTAATCAATTTGGATACAATATTGTTATCAAGCAGTAGACGAATTGGTTCCTCTTTACATTTTGATTCATCATAAGTATATAGGCGAATTGTATCTAAAATTACAACTTCTTGCTGATACCATGTTTTGCGGAATTATTACTCCACCAATCATAATATTTTTCTGTATTATAATTATCTTAAAAAAAAAAAAAAAATTCGTTTCTAAATATATCTCGCTATCTAATTGCTATATTTGTTTTCGTTTTGTTAAAAAATATGTACGTCGTGCCACTGCTTCAATAAAGCCGTCAATTCAATAATTATAAATAGAAGTTGAGTGAAACCTTTTCACCAAAGTTTACAGCACATTAGACATCTTGTCAGCTTCAAGTATATATTGTAGTGTTTCAAAGAGCCTTAGACAATATGCCGCGCATTTTTATATTTCAAACAATGTATGTATCAGCATAAAATGTGATGTGTATCTTCAAAAAAACATAAAATTATTTCGTTTCTAATGAGAGTAAGAAGTTATATATTTTCAAAGTAATTTAACATTCGTTTCATAATAACAATGTAGATCAAAATACGAATAGAAAAACTTATTTCCAAAAAAAGTGCATTATATTGCTTTAAATGTGTCAATGTTTTGCGTTGGTTGAATATAATATTATGTATTTTAAATAATTTAATCGTTTAATTATTATAAATCTGTATATAATTATCTATAATATATATATATCTACATATATCAATATATTTTAATATTTAATATTTTATTTAAAATTTATAACATACAAAATAATACAAATTTACAATGATTTATTTACTTGTTAAATTCATAAACCAAATGTTATTCCCACGCACTGTATTTATAGTACTACATTTTAACAATAACAATTTCTAAACATTTTATAGAATATTGTGCATATTTATAACATTAATTATTACTATATGTTTCAAATTACAGTGAAATTTGGATGCATAATTTTTTTTTCTCCAGTAAATATGTGGTTGACATTTGTATTATATCTCGTTAATACAGTAAACATAACCATATAAACTGAGTATGTCATTTATTCGTATCAGGTATGTAAAACTACAAACAATAAATGTGTGAAATACAAATAATCAAATTTAAAATATCCCGTCGATTAACGGGATGAGTGTTATGCTTGTTTTTGTTTACTTTGAACTTGTGATATTAATTTTAGTAATTTAGATAAGTAAACATGGAAGGAATTAACGATATAACTAGGCCTAGTATAATAATATAAATTAAATAAATGTTGACCAAAAAGAATTGAAAATATGAATATTTTTTTGAATTGTAAAAAAAATATCATTGAAACGCTAAAAATGTATTCCCTACGTATTTCCTTTAGTAATCTAAAAATATTATAATTATGTATATTTATTAATATCAAGATATTGTCTGCGGAATTTCTTCGGAATTCTTATATATACAATTTTAATTTTTTATATAATAATTGTTAGTTATTTGTACATATCGTGATAAATGATTGCTGTCAAAACCTTTTCCGTCAGATAATTTTTTGTTTATCTAAAAATTATTTTATTAATACAAAAAAGGTCAAGCTAACAAATTTAAACACAATGAAATTTACGGTAAACCATCGATAAAATTTAATTTCGATTTGCATGTTGACAAGCGCTTTACTGTATCTCTTATACCGGTAACAATCGTCCTAAACTAGTCTAGATGCTTTGCGCGCACAGCACTCCCCGCCATAGCTACCTCTTCCGCCCGCAGCAAGCGGTCATACAGGGTCCCGGCTTCCTCGTAGAACTCCTCCTTCTCCGCCAGTTGATGACTCCCCGACCACTCGACTATCGCCTCACACGACGGACTCGTCTGACACCCGGTGGTGACGATCATCGATCGCTTGTGACGCATCGACATGCGTCGCTTACGGTCGGCCGTGATGTGACCTTCATGTGATTTCGTGGAGAGAGATAGAGAAAGAAAGTCGTTTGGTTTGTACTTGACCTACTTAATGGTTCGATTCTATTGGTTAATTAGATACGAATAAATAACCGCTGATTTATAAATACTGAATGCGTCATAGCCTACGTTTGCGATACTGTTCTAATAATTTGTTTTGACTAAAATAACGTAAATGTATAATTCTCAAAATATGTTTTTAAAACAGATAATTTATAAATTTAACAAATATTTGGACAAACTCAAATCTAATAAAGAATTTAGAATTGTTGCTAATCGTGTAAATATTAGACATTTTAGACATAATAATATATTCAAAGTCTATTACATCAATTCATTTAATAGAATAAAAACTGTTAAGGTTATATAATATATTATAATTTATGAATGAAGAATATACATCATAGAAAACAATTTAATATACTTTAAAAAATGTCATTCTGTGTACCATAACTTTCTATCAACAGAACAGTTTATATTACAAAAAATTGAATCGATAAAAACCCCTAACTTAAAAAAAGTTTGATAAAGAAATGTTTAGATTAATGTTTGAAATATGTATATGTTTAATTTTGTTTAATTATAACTTATAAATAGATAATTAAAAAAGTATACTTTGTAAGCAAGCGTTATTCAATTTAATGATACTTTAATAATAAAAACATCGTTATTTATAAAGAGGTGAAGTGGAAATTAGAATAAAATCATTACATATTAAAAAATCTCACATTTACAATCGATAATATATAAAAAAAGGACGAACTAGATAGGTTATCTGTCATGCATTATAATATTGTAGACTTTTGAACGGTATTCCTAATGCATAATTTAAATCTTCATCAAGTGATATAGAAGTATGTATCCAAAATTAACTTTATTTATATAATCAATAAAATGTAAAAGCGTACAATATTAAATTTCAATGTAGAACAGTAAATGAAATGTAGAACGCTAAAGTCTCAACTGAATTAAACTCACAATGTCATAACGTTAAATTAAAATTCGATAATAGGCATACAGCTATGCGATCAATAAACCATTTAAATGTCGTATTGATCTTGTAGCTGTATAACTATAATGCTGAATTAATCTATAAAATAAATATCCAATACGGTAGTCTTATTTCCATATTATATATTTAGGATGTGAAACAGAGTACAGTCATTAAATTAAATAGATGAAATCCTCTTATAAATCATTTGTACTTTATTGAATGTAACCTGGATTCTTTATTTGCTGCATAGATAGATATTTATTGATATATTTGAAAGTAGTATCTTAGTAGTATATATGTAGTTAGTTGTATATCGACTAAATTCAATTTACCGAAATTTACAAAATGTAGTTTAATTTAAATATGGGAAACACAGGTTACAAATATTATTAAATATATAGAATACCTTTATATAATTTTAAAACACGTATATTTAACTAAATTATTATTATTCAGGATAAGACCGAAAGCACACTTCGGATTTATTCTGTTTGCTTACATTGTCTGCAAATGTATTACTGCGTTATTTACTATTAAAATGAATCACTTTTTCTGCCTGAAATTTGCCATAACCCTGTATATTTCACGTAATATTAACAAATGATATCGACTTTCTGAATCTGTTATACTGGAAAATAATAATTTTATTGATTTAATTAACCTTAAAAAATATTAATGAAATATGCGCGATAACTACAAGTAGTAAACTTTGTCTGCTCAGAATGCCCATTAACGAGGGTCGAACAGCGGATTTTTAAAATGAAAAATAGTATTTCAATATGTACGTATATTACAACATTTACAGTTACCGATAATAAAGAACATCATTATTTAACTGCATCAAATCTAACCAACGAAAAAATTTGAAGTAAGATAATGTTTCAATCTCTGGTGTCATAACTGAGACACATAGAAAGAGCTAGAGGGAGAACTTCTGGTAGAAGAATGAGATAAGGAGAACTCCAAAATGAGGAACTTTACACGTCTGCTGATATGATAGACACTAATGCAGATCGAAAAAATTTTTCAGTAATTCTAGGAAATTCAAAAAATTAAAAGAAATCAGAAATGCAATACAGTAAGTGCGTTCAGCTATTGATTATTATAATTCGAAATCTAATATAATTGTGATAGACATTGAGGTAAGGATAGACGGTGGAGGAGTGGAGAGAAAACGATAATGTCTGAGTAAACTCCAGAACTCATATAGTTATATTAATGGGTTACTTTAGATAAACTACCATCGAAATCACGTTTTCATATAAGCTGGTTGTCATGGAATTGTATAAAATTCATGATAAGAGAACAAAAAGGTATGAGAGATTAGGAGAAAAAAAGATAGAGTGAAAAAAAAGGAGAACAAGACTGGATTAAAAAGACACTAAGACCGGATGGATAAAAGACTAAGGCTGGACGAATAAGAGACTAAGACAGAGTGAAAATGAGACAAGACAGAGTGAAGAGGAGACAAAGACAGAGTGAAGAGGAGACGAAGACAGAGTGAAAAGGAGGGGGAGAGCTAGAGAGGGAGAGCTAGAGAGGGAGAGAGGGAGAGATGTGAGAGGGAGAGAGGGTGAGAGGGAGAGCTAGAGAGAACAGACCTGTGTTGACCGTCTGATCCGTGTTCTGAGAGGAGTTACTCCTCTGGTTCAGCAGAACCCCATGCGATCGATTGCGGCACTCCATCACCATCCGGTCCTTGCAGTGTTTGTGGGCATTGATGCCGCAGTCGCGACATTTCCAGCCCTGCCGGATCAGACCCCAGAGCTGCGGAGCAACCGTGACGGACAGAGTCAATTAACTGCAAAGCACAACTATTTGTCGAGAACACTGTGCTTATCAATGATTATTATTGGTTTATTTCCCCAGTTTTCATGAAATGGTATCAATAAGGCATTTGAAGGATGTTTCTGTTGAATAGGTATGTCATATGAAGAAGTTAATTGCAATATCTGTTCTTCACGTAAAGTAAATCATTATACAGTTAATTATTTCCTTTAGGATGAATATGTGCAGCTTACTCAGAACAACATTAAATCAATTTCAGGAATATATAATGAAGTGAAAAAAATTAAATGAAATGTGGTATCAAGTTTTATGAAGTTTAGACAAGATATTATATATTCAAAAATCAGATATAGATTATAATGTATCATGTTATTCATATTTCTAGATCAGCAAACACGTTTGTTGTCATTACGTACCGTCGTAGCTAGCAGTAGGCATAATTAAATCATTTTAAATACGTGTATTTTTGATATGTGCATTTATATTCAGGTTTTATGATGTTAAATTTGAGATGATTAGAGGTTTTTTATATAGGTTTATATTTGCTATATAGATTACGAGAAAGCCTTTGATAGAGTGTATCATGAAGGTATAATGAACTGTTTAGACAAGCT
>JAUZND010000568.1:0-14045 GCA_034780555.1 Coelogynopora nodosa | reverse complement strand
GTCATGATCTATTTTTAGCCATGACTCATAAATCTATTTATAAGTGCGGTCGAATCGACTCTTCTTATACTACTTATAAAGACCCTTGACCAGTTGACACAGAAAGAAGAGACAAGGACTTGTAGTTGTGTACTCACGCCAACGTCTGCCTCTTGGCAGTCTCACTCTCCAACAGGTCACGTGACTGGCTGGCCTGCATCTGAAGCGAGGTGAGTCGTTCCTCGAGATCCTCGAGATGGTCCCGCGACTCCTCGATCTCTTGGCTGAGGTCCTCGTTGATGCGTCGTTCCTCGGACACTCGCTCCTCCAGCTCGTCAGAGAGCTTCTCCTGTGTGGCGAGGTTCTGTGTCAGGGTCTCCACTGAAGGGGAGGGGAGGGGAGGGGAGGACACACATGAGGGACATACGTCACTGATATGAAGGACATTCAGCTGAGTTAACACTACCTGAAGGCAATCTTATACAGATAGATACAAATAATAAAACACGATATTATGCTCTTTTTGTTTTGTCCAATTGAATCGTGGTTCCCAGGGCTCTAGTAATTTTTTTAAATTGGTGAAAAGTTTAGGATTTTACAACTTTCTAGGTATGGGCCATATAAAATGTATCCCCGTCACTAACATCTTCAACAGTAAACATAGCCAAATGTCAAAAATGTTTGACACATCACTTGTAATTAAAAAGAATAAGAAAATAACTAATTTAAATTTAACAAATCAAACCAAACGAATTGGTACGAAAACCAAGGAAAGAACTATGAAATGGACTGAGAGACAGACAGACAGACAGAACTGAAGCTGAAGTGAACGTACCTTGCCGTGTGAGACGGTCCACCTCCCTCTCCTTGTCGGCCAACTGCTCGATATAGTCGTTCTCATTGGACGTCCGCTGCCACGAGGTCTCATGGTCCGCCTGACACAGAAGGCGCTTCAGTGAGCGGACCTCTGCGAACAGGGACTGACGCTCGGCGCTGTAGAGACGGTCCAGGGACACCTGGTGCTGTGCGGCGGGGGGGGGGTGTGCATTGAGTGAATTGGGGGTGCATTGGTGGTGACAATAGGGCGATCTAATAGATGAGGCGAATCCAATTAATTAAATTTATCAATGACAAAGTTAGGAGAACTATTAAAAACACAGTAGAGATATTGTAAGATGAGTTAGACACTAACAATGAAACCGTCAAATAAAAATTAGTGAGGATTATGTAGACACCAATGTAAGATTGTAAAATTTAGGGTTCAATATAGTTAGCTAATAGACAATATTGATTGCTTTATATTTTACAGACATAGTAGCTAATAGACAATATCGATTGCTTTATATTTTACAGACACAGCAGCTAATAGACAATATCGATTGCTTCATATTTTACAGACACAGTAGCTAATAGACAATATCGATTGCTTTATATTTTACAGACACAGTAGCTAATAGACAATATCGATTGCTTTAATTATATTTTACAGACACAGTAGCTAATAGACAATATCGATTGCTTCATATTTTGCAGACACATTAGCTAATAGCTCGTGTTCATTATTAAATTCTTATTGTTTAATAATGTATCTAAACACCAGTAAACTCAGCATATAATACCTACGTCGTCGCTATAACAACAAGCTACCTTCCCACCTATCCACACGCAACACTTCGTCGTTGTCTTGCAAAACGAACGTATTTTGAGTTTTTCATAACAAAAATGTGTAAACTAATAATTATTATATGGGAAGTATGATCGAAATATACAAGAAAAGCTACACAAAACAGCACCGTGCAGCCAGGAGTTAGTTAGTTTAGACCTAGTCAGTTGTAAGTACCTCAATATCGGAATGTTTGAGCTTTTCCATGATCTGCCCCAGTGCAGCCGCCTCCCTATCCCCGGTGGTGGTTGAAGAAGTGGCCAGAACCAAGAGAAGTGAGTCGACACGAGCCAGAAGACAGAGACGATCCTTGAAGAAGACCTGATGACAGGCCTCCAGAACACTCTGTCGGAAGCTGCAACTGTTCTCTTCTGCAGTCGTAACTAATGCTGCCGTAGTGGGGTCTTCTGGTGTAGCCTGAAATAATCCATCATAAAGTGTGATGAGCCAGAGTCACACCTACCCATACTACTTACACAAACATGCTCAATTATAATGGATATATTGATTGGCACCTGTTGCAACTTGGCGAGCAGGTCCCTCAACGCCTGATTAGCCTCCAGCAGAGCCGTCCTCTCCGGGTCTCTGTCCGCCCAACCCAACGCTCCTGTCTCCCCCATCTGAGTGGCCACATGGGCGGGACGAAGGTCTGCTTGTAAGGTCTCCAGATCTGAGATGGTGAGCAGCTGGACTCCCTCGTGCTGGATGCGGTTCAAGATCACCTGCGTGGGTGGTCCATATGGAGGAATCGCATGAATTGATGATCTTTGTTACTATTGTGCCTCAGCCCAAACCCTATCGATCCAGGGACCACTTACCTTAACTCGCATCGGAATTAAGCCGTCATAATCTGAGCAAGAATCCTCCTCATCATCCGGATCACACAATTCTTGGGTCACTGTGTTCTCCTCCTCTTCCTCCTCCACCCCCGCAGCATGACCTCTATTTCTAATGGTTGCTAGGGGTGTCGTTAAATTGTTGCGATGAGTCATCGTGAGAGGAGGGAGTTCCCGTTCAAGGTCAGCGGTGCTGGAGGAATTGTTCACCGTCTGAAATTAACAGATGATTTCTAGTTATATCAGATAATCTTTGCGACACTACATTAAAACAAAAAATCAATATTTAAAAAAAATCAATAATTTAAAAAAATAAAATCAATAATTTTTTTAATGAAATCAATTTGGTATCTAATTTACTGCTTCCATATCCTTAATATAATCTATCTAACATCAAAGCATGTTTGTAACGCAGTGTCCCTAGTAGGTAGGACCCGTAACCATGTCAACAACGGCCATGACTGTGTACTGTGAGTGAACCCACCTGTGGCGGTGGCGGTGGAGGAGTGGAGATGGCCCGACTCTCTCTCTCTCTCTCCAGCTGGGAAGCGAGTCTCATCCTGTCGATCAGCATCTCCTCGAGCTGAGTCGAGAGACGATCCTTCTCCTTCCTCATCGACGACAACTCACGGGACAACAGTTCCATTCTTGCTGCTGCTGTGATGACGTCACCATCAAGAGTGGCACCACCAGCGTCTACTGTATCATCAGCAGCCCCTACTGGAGCCAATCGTCTTCTATCGGACAGTTCCTGCTGCAGCTGGGATAGTGTCCGCTTCAGAGTGGAGGTCTCCTCATCCAGGGTTGATATGTGGCTTTTCAGTTGGTGCTGGAGTTGCGGGGAGAGGGACAAACGACGGAGGTCAACACATCCAATTCATGCCTCGCAGAAATCTAGCGAAACTAAACTCCTAAATTTTCACACAAACGTCACATAAGTTTACATCGCAACACATTGTATCGATCGTCATTTTACACACGTCACAATGAGGCGGGATAACGTTCCGAACATTTCGAGTAAATAATAAATTATTCTTTTTTTAAAAAGTTTGCATTACTTCATAAAAATAATAGTAATATATAATAATAAATAAACAATATCTAAACAAATAAATTTTGAGAACAATATGAAATATTTCACAAAAAATGTAAAATTGTCAAAAACAGGGGTAAACAGTTCACAAAATCAACCCATCCTATACTACCATTAAAATTATATTTTAAAATGTTTTCAAGGCCTGCAATTTAGTTTATGGAATTTTAAATATTTTCATCATTTTACAAATAAACACCTACAACATTTTTGAAGATTGCTAAAATTTATTAAAAAATGAGAAAAAATTAGTTTTAAAACTATTAATCAACTGAACTTATCAACCTCAATTAATGTTCATCTAATGTTCATAACATCACTTTTAGACCGAATAGAATCAACCGAGCGAAGCAAGACTCCAGATGAGAGCAGCCCACTACAACTCAACATCTACCCACCTTTTCTTCACATAGAACATAATTATCATGAGAGCAGCCCACTACAACTCAACATCTACCCACCTTTTCTTCACGTAGAACATAATTATCTTCCTCTCGTTCGTCGGCCAAATTCTGCTTCTCCTTCAGATCGTGTTGCAGGGTGGTCAGTTGAACCTCGAAGAACTCCTGGACACAGACGTCACCAGAAGATCGATTAATTCAAACAAAAGTTATCTATCAGTTCTCAACAATATTTTATAATTAGATTGAACAGTTTTTTGTGTAGAAAACCGTAATTTTAGCTGATTCCAAAGATACTTCAGACGAATTTCAAACCGTTATTAATAAGATTAAAATACATTATTAGTGGCAATTTTGATCAATTCAATTAATGTAATAAGTACAGACATAATCAATCGTAGTTAATGTTTGGAAATACAATAATTATATCATAATGAATATATCATTAATGTTGTGTAAGAATTAATTCAAGTTTGTATAAAGTTCATATCGTCTGGCCACAATTTCAAATAGTATTATCTAAAATATATAATTAAAAAGCAGGGCATTAATGTACATTTTAAGTCCAATACAGAATACTCAAACATGATAACTATAGTATAATACTCGTACAATCAACTTCATCTATACTAACAATTAATACGCAATAATAACGAAACCAAAGTGTGCCACACACTGGCAGGGTTGCCACGCTTTTTCAAAGATCAAATTCCCTGACTTTTTGCTTTATACCTAAATTCCCTGACTTTTCCCTGACTGGTAACCAACAACAACAACAACCAGAAAGAACATGACTCTGACCTTGAACTTGGCCGGTGCGTCCATCGCCTCTCTCTGAGCAGCCTCCAGCTCGACCTGCTTGTCCTCGAGCATCTTCTGCACAGTGTCGAAGTCATGCTGCACCGCGGTCTGGTGTCGGGTGAGACTGGACACCTCTGCTGTCAACGAGGTCACCTCCAGCTCCCTCTGCTCCAGGTCACCACGCAGTCGATCCACCTCATCGACGTCGACGACAGCAGCGGCAGTAGGCAGTGTGGTCGCCTCGAGGAGGTCGTCCCGAGATCCTGTGCGACTCTCGCCCTCCCCGCGTCGCTCACGTTCCGCCAGGTCACTCTACGGGCGGCGGAAGATGGGCATCGATACAGTCAGTGATAGAGCTCGAGGATGGTTACGGAGAATCGATACAGTGATAGAACTCGAGGATAGTTACGGAGAATCGATAATAGTTACGGAAAATCGATAATAGTAAAGGAAAATCGATAATAATAACGGAAAATCGATAATAGTAAAGGAAAATCGATAATAGTAAAGAAAAATTGATAATAGTAAAGGAAAATCAATAATAGTAAAGGAAATCGATAATAGTAACGGAAAATCAGAAATAGATACAAAAAATCGATGTTACCAAAGAAAACTCAATAATTACGGAACATTTCAAATACTTACAGAAAATCGAAGTTACCAATGAAAACTTAATAATTACGGAAAATCTCAAATACTTACAGAAAATCGAAGTTACCAATGAAAACTTAATAATTACGGAAAATCTCAAATACCTACAGAAAATCGAAGTTACCAATGAAAACTTAATAATTACGGAAAATATCAAATACCCACAGAAAATCGATGTTACAAAAGAAAACTCCATAATAGTTACGGAAAATCCATAATAGTAACGGAAAATCCATAATAGTAACGGAAAATCAATAATAGTAACGGAAAACCAATAATAGTAACGAAAAATCAAAAATAGATACAGAAAATCGATGTTACCAATGAAAACTAAATAGTAACGGAAAATCTCAAATATTTACAGAAAATTGATGTTACCAAAGAAAACTCAATAATTACAGAAAATCGATAATAGTAATTGACGAATATCCTGAAAGCAAAGTTAATCTTTATATAGTGCAATATAAATCTTAATCGAAAAAGGAGTACTTCATCACCATCATAAAAAATGGTATTATTAAAAAAGAGAAGAAAAAAAGGTTAATTCTCGTAATCAAGACAACATTTCAAAACTGTATAACTTAAAACCATTTACAGTACATGCATTGAGAGTTGTATATAATATTGCTTAAAAACCTTTCGGAACATGTGACACCTACCTTTAGCGCTCCAACCAACTGACGCAAGTCCAACAGTTCTGCCGACTTCTCCTCGATCGATAGTCGAGCATCAGCCAACTCGCCACTTCTCTCCTTAACCGTCTTCTCCAGGTCGTCAACAGAACTCCTCAGTCGACTCAGTTCCCCCGCCTGGGCGGCACTGCTCACACCCAGATTGCGCAGTTCAAACTCCCGATCGGTCAGTCGGTTTCGCAAGCTCTCCACCTCCAGTCGGCTCTCCTCTGCCAGAGCTGTCAACTCTGAGACCTCCTCCTGCAACTGTTGGACACGATTGACAGCCTTTTGGGCCTCCTGAAGACGCTCCTTGAGCGTGGTGAACTCGAGGGATTTGACCGAGAGTTCGGAGTCGAGAGCGGTGATGCGTTCACGCTGAAGATCGTTGACTTCCTGTGAGGATTTCATGGAGGCCCGAAGACCCTGCAGTTCTTCATCCAATGTAGCTCGGAGTTTGACACTCTCCTGGTTATCGGTGGTCTTCAAGGTCTCCATTTCGGTGACAATGCGTGCCAGTTCGGCTTCCTTGACACCAAATTGGGATCGATACTGAGCCAATTCATCATCCTTAATGCCCACAGTTCTTCTCAACTCGTCAACCTTCTCAGTTAGTTCCACAACCTCCCGCCTACTGGCCTCAAGACTGGCCCGATCATCCTCCCTCATCTGGTGCATATCTTCCTGTATTTCGGCGGCATCTTTCTCCCTCTCCCCAGCTAAAAGCTTCCAACGATCGGTTTCAGCCTCGCGCAACTCAATCTGGCCCTCCAACTCCTGAACTCTTGTCTCCATTTCGTCGATCTGATACTCCGCATCTGCCAGGGCAGTACGAAGGAGGTCCAGCTCGGAGCCCTTCTCGGCGTCAGCTCGCTTCCACTTCTCCTCGTGTTGTTGGTCGTTGTCTGTCATCGCCATCTTCAGCTCGTCAATTGCTGCCGTCAAACTAGCCACTTCTTGACTGCGGGAGTCGGCCAGAGCTCGAAACTTGTCCGTTTCCTCCTTCTGGATGGCGAGAAGTTCTTTGTACTGCTCAAACTCGGTTTCAAACTTGGTTGTGACTGTCTCGTAGCCTTCAATAGCCAATTCTTTCTCCGCTAATTGTTTCTCAAACTTGGTTGTGACTGTCTCGTAGCCTTCAATAGCCAATTCTTTCTCCGCTAATTGTTTCTCAAATTTTACCTTCATTTCACGTAAATCATTGACCTCTTCATTTTTTTCGTTATAAACTTTGTGAAATTCAGCGAATTCAGTTTCAAATTCGGCGGTAAGTGCTTTGCAATTCTTGATTTCCTTGTCTTTTTCATCTATTTTCATCCTAAATTCTTTTTTAGATTCAGCTAATTGGCGCTCTAATGTAGCTAGTTGCGATTTCAGAAATTGTAATTCCGTAACAGTTTCACGCATAGCATCCTCTTTTTCGTTTAACTTTGATTTAAACGTCTCTAAAATTGTTTCGACTTCCAGAAACTGACTTTTTAGTGTATTATATTGATCTCCTTCGATACATTTTTCGTTGACAACAGTCTTTAATGCTACTAATTCAGACTCATTGGACTTAAGGTTATGGATTATTAGATTTTTTTCGTCTAGTTGAATTTTTCTTTCTTCAGATTCTGTTTCTGAACAAATTAATTGCTGTTGAAGTTTTGAGACTTCTGATTGAAGCTCTATTTCTGAAGTTTTCAAATTACCATTAGATACCTGTAACTCCCTTTTTAATTCTGCAATTTCTTTTTGCAAGTCCTGGATTTGACTGTCACGCTTGGTAATATCTTCTTGCAAGTTTTGGATTTGACTGTCACGCTTGGTAATATCGTCTTGCAAGTTTTGGATTTGACTGTCAAGCTTGGTAATTTCTTCCTGCAAGTCCTGGATTTCACCGTCACGCTTGGCAAAGTCTGTTTGCAAGTCCTGAATTTGACTGTCACGCTTGGTAATTTCTTCTTGCAAGTCCTGGATTTGACTGTCACGCTTGGTAATTTCTTCTTGCAAGTCCTGGATTTGACTGTCACGCTTGGGAATTTCTTCTTGCAAGTCCTTGATTTGACTGTCACGCTTGGGAATTTCTTCTTGCAAGTCCTGGATTTGACTGTCACGCTTGGTAATTTCTTCTTGCAAGTCCTGAATTTGACTTTCAAGCTTGGTAATGTCATGTTTCAATGTTTGTAAACCAACTTCGGAATATTTGAATTTCTCCTCCACTGAGATTATTTGCTCTTCTAAATCCTGAATCCGAAATTCACGTTCACTGATATTCTGTCTCATTTTAATAGCTTCATGTTCAGAAGATTTCAATTTCACTTTTGCAGTAGTAATTTGTGTTTCTAAATCTTGAATATGTTTGCTATGCTCAGTGTCTAACTGCTTCAAATCATCCATATCGCACTCGGCATCACGCATTTCTTTCACCACAGGAATCAATTCAGCCATCTTTTGAATTTCATCCGATTTTTGAGTTAACAAAGATGTAATATTTTCCAATTCAGTTTGATAGCGACTATGAATTTTTAATTCCTGTTCATCAATAACGGCTTTGAAATGTTGAATTTGTGAGTCTCGATAATCAATGTCAGTTTCCAAGGTTTCTAAAGATTTAACTTTTTTCGACATTTCTGATTCCAACTCTTGAATTCGCTCATCTTTTTGATCAAGAATTAGCTTTGTAGAGTCTAGTTCATATTCATTAGCAGACTGGAGCTGTTGGATCTTTGTATTTCTTTCATCAAGTTGACCTTTCGTTACTTCATATTCTGTTTCGGTAGATATCAGCCTTTCTTCTAGACCTGCAATTTCTGATTTTAACACTTCCATTCTAGCGTTATTCTCATCAAGAGATTGTGTCGCAGTTTCTATATTGTTTTTATTTGACTGTAAATCATCGTTTAATCTAATAACGTCTGATTCTAAAGCTTGGATTCGACAATCACGTTCACTGATGTCCTGCCTAACAGTGTGTACCTCATCTTCTGAAGACTTCAATTTCTCTTTCATAGTCATTAACTGAGATACTAAATCTTGAATTTGTTGATTAAATTCATCATTTAGTTTCTTCAAGTCATCCATATCACATTGGTCGACTTTGTAAAAAGACCCGGCTTCTTTTAATTCTTTCACTGCAGGAATCGCTTGCGTCAGTCTTTCGATTTCATTAACCTTATGAGACAACAGAGATTTTACACTCTCAATTTCTGAATCTCTTTCTTCCACACGAGACTGCATAACCTGAATTTGTGAGTCACGATTATCAATATCTTTTTTCAGATCTTTCAAATTGTCTTCCGAAAATTTCAATTTTTCAAACAACTCTGTCTCCAACTCTTGAATCTTAAAATTTTTCTTGTCAAGTAATTGTTTTGCAGAGTTTAATTCGTCTTCTGTTGATTGAAGCTGCTGGATTTTGTTATTTCTCTCATCAAGCTGAATTCTCGTCTTTTCATACCCTGTTTCAGAAGAGAGCAGTCTTTCTTCTCGATCAGCAATTTCTAACTTTAATTCTTCAATTCTAGTATTGCTCTGATCAAGCAGGTGTTTCGTGGTTTCCAAATCGCCCTTAGATAGCTGAACATCGGCCAGTAGTTCTGTAACTTGAGCTTCCAGGTTCTGAACTTGTTTATCTCGTTCAACAATGACCAGCTTCAAAGCGTGAGTTTCCTCTTCAGAGGATTTCAACAGGTCGCCCACTGCAATCAACTGATCTTCGATGTGCTGCACATGCTGGTTACATTCCCTCAAGTCCCCTATTTCGCAATCCTCAATCCTGTAAAACGATCCGGCCTCGCGCACTTCCTTTGCAATGGGAATCAATCCAGTTAGTCTTTCAATTTCATCTGACTTTTGGAGCAAACACGATTTCAACTCCTTAATTTCGTTGCTACTATCGTCCATCTCTTGCTTCATAACGCTCACATTCGTCTTGTAGGAATTAAGATTTTGTGATAATTTTAATTCCTGTTCTTCCAGACATGCTTTTAGAGCCTCTACCTCCATCTCACTCAATTCCACTTTGTTGTTTAAAGCTGAAAACTTCACCTCAAGTTCCTTGAACTTTTCAGAATCGTAATCATCCGGCAAAAATTGGGAACCATTTTCACACATTATCTTGACCGGAGGAATAAGGCCCTTCAGTCGATCAAGTTCCATCTCAAGTTCGTGGATTTGTTCCTTGCACTCGGCAATGTCCCTCTCTTTCTCTACAAGAGTTGACTTCAAAGTTTCATCAAACTCATCTTCGTGGAAACTTGTTCCAGTCTCCAGCATGTTTACTCGTTGAAGGCCACCACGATTGATTTCTAACTCGCTGATCTTTGCCATGCATTCCTCATTCTATAACAGAGTAATGTAAAACAGGGTAAATGGGTAAAAAAAGGAAAAATGAAAATTATTATTTTGCACAGATAATTATAATCTAAATAATCCATCAACATTTACATGCTCAATTTTGTTCCTCCTACTCTTGCCTTATTCGTTTAAACAAATCCTACGTAAGTTCTACTTATAACAGCCCAAGCGGCACCAAGAAAGGGTGTCATATTGACCCACAGCTGTAGCTGAATAATTATACTTTCATAGAATACTCCGAAAGACTTGATTACGTGACACTTTACTCAAAGGGAGCTAAAAGCAATTTTTTAGACATTTCTAAAGTGTTATTTTTATCATAAAGTGTTTAAGCTGACACTTTTATTGGTCACTTCGATATTTGGATACTTTCTGGTCAAATATATTTTTGGCTGGATCAAAAACAGTCTAAAACCGCATTTCTTTCTCTATATCTAATGCATTATAATTAGCGCATATTTATTGCTACATAGACAGACAGCCAAACCACACATTAGAGAATAAACAATACATTTAGAAAAGCTTTGAAAGAGAATATTGAATTGTATAGGTTAAATGTCGGTGTGAAATGGGCTTTTAGAAGCCATAGGCTAGATTATGCTGGATTAAATCTCCGGTAATAAGTGCAGTCCAGTTAATTTATTATGCGCTACTTACTCTGGCGTCAGCTTCAGTCAACTTTTCTTTAAGTTCACAACGCTCACACTCCAAGTTTTCCATGATATCGGTTTGTTCCTTGGCCGCATTGGTGCGTATTTTGAGATCCCCCTGAAGGTTTACGATCTGATTTTCCAGCTGTACCAAGCGGTCTTCAAGGTTAGTTTTAGTTCGCGTCAATTCCTGGAGAGAAAATATAATATGTGGAATTAAGGATTCAACATTAAATCAATGTATTACTAAAATAGAGAAAACAACGAAAATCAGATATATTACAACAACAAAAAATATTCATATTACTTATTTTGATATCAGTAGTATGACATTTATTCCAATAATTTAAGATAATATTTTATAATATCAACTTTTATTATCAACAAAACGTTATTAAATCAAATTAACAGCATCGTTATATAAAAATAAATTACACAAAATATTTATCAACTTTGCATTATCACAGATTAGTAGAAGCCAGATACAATAATTATATTAAATTCAAAAAACACAAAAAGCAATCAATTAATAACATGCTCTTAAATAATATTAGTCGAGAACAATTCCACCCAAAATCTCTCTATATACTACTGCTGTAAACCGTTAAAAATAAGAATAAGTCTAAATATTCAAATCAAACACTATTCATTCAAAATAACATGTTGAGATCATATTCTGTTAGTTTGATGATGCATTTGTTGAATGAGGACCAATGACTTATGCACAGAGGATCATGCCTTTGAGACCTTACATTGCACTCAAGATTTGCTGAACAGCAAAGAACAATGCACATGATAAACTGCCCGTCAAACACAATGCACTAAATAAACTCGCTAACAACTGGCTGTTTATGCAGGTAGCGAAAAATACAGAGCAAAACAATAAGAAGTCTTGATGCGATATTTAATTTGGTTGTCGATAACATCAGTATTTAAAATATTAATCAATAAATAGTTAACAAAAAATGTATACTGCTCATTTATGTAGTTATAAATATATAATTGGTAATTTTATTTATTATTATTTTTACTAATAATTCAAAATTGTATAAATGATAAGAATAATCAATTTTCAAATTTCTAGGTCAAGCCTATTGATTTTTCGTCATTTCAGTTGACAACGCACACAATGCAGTGGCCAACCAACCAACCAATTAAAATCAACAGAAGGCTTCTTATCCACTCTAACATGATTCCACTAGGCAGGAGCAGACAAGGTACTAACTGAGAACACGATTCTCAAAGTGGCTTGCTGGACAGCGGCATGACTCAATTCCTGCTCCAGATCCAATCTTTGTGCAAAGAGAACCTAGAGAAAGATCAATAATTCCTTCAAGTGAGTCTCTCTCTCTCTCTATTAGTGAGGGATGGTATTGTGGTAGAAATACAGACTCGAACATAAAGTGCAGTGCCTTCATTCGGCATGAAGTTGAATAATGCGGATGGGACATTGTGTCAAAAATCAATGGGAAATTAGCAATAACAAAAAAACCAGACGATTCGAGAAAAAAAGTAATATAAAATGGCACAGGTGGAAACACCTACAATATAATACTTCTATCAAAACTCATAGAAGATTTGTTTTAAACCAGTTTAAAAGATTAAAAAAATCTTTAAATTCTTACAGCAAATAAATCTTTTCTCTATTAAAAAGCGTATAAATGTTGACATTCAAATTGCGATATATTTCCCATATATTTACATAGTTATACATATAAAAAAGAGCATCGATATTATAATTAAAATTTTGTTTTTTAGTACTTGGTTGAGTTGAACAAACACATAATATATTCCAACCACGGTAACCAAGGCTACAATTGAGCTAATTTCAACACAACTTGGCTCAATTAACAAGGAAAGGAAGCTAACAACATCATGACGTGTCCGATAGATGAGTGAAAGAAGAAGTCTACCTCCTGAAACTCGCGCATTCGAGTCATTTCTGTGACCAGTTCCTTATTTCTCTCAGACAACTGTTCATGGCTGATCTTCTGAGACTCCAGTTCGGCAGACATCCGCTCAATGTGCTGAAGGGACAAACAGACGGGAACGTATACTATAATTAGGAGATCAAAAAGACGTGATGGAATCTATGAATAAATGCTGGTGTAATTAAGACATGACTATTCCTGTCTTCATTGTACGAACTTACTCGTGCTTATTTTTACTTATATATTTAGTTCATTTTAATTGAACAAGTTTTAATTTTAAATTAAAAAGAAAGAAAGTTACAACTTAAGAAACCTTTTAATATTTTTTATAACACTCTAAAATGTTAAGTATTATAATTTGTAAACAGTAAGATACCACAAATAATTCTTCTACTGCTTTCTTGTTCTTCAATATAATTCGACGTGAATGTGCTAAATGAGTTTACAGGATCTATAAAAACAAGATTCTGTTTAGTGTTACTATAGCGGTAGTCTGATAATATATAACAGCCTATAATTCGAGATAACTATCACCAGTACAGTAATAAGATCACACCGTGGCACGTTCTGCCATCAATCTCCCTCTCTCTCTCCCTCTTCGACTTCTATCTCGGGCACACACACACACATATATTATATAAAGATATAGACGCGGTCAACTGGTGAAAATGTGAGGAAGAAGTCCAAGGGAGCAGGTGACCTCTCCATTCAGACACACAAACAGTGTTGTAGTGAAATGTAATGTGTAACATGCACACACGCACTGTAGGTAACAAAAACCACAAATAACTCATTCAGAAAATGTGTTCGGTACATAAAACTGAAATTCAATAAATGACATCCAACTAGCCTTGTTAGAAATCCTTTCCTGCCACTGAACAGAATGAGCGGGCAGAATAAACAAGACCTAGATTAGCCGAATAACCGAATAAATAACTTTCTTCCAGCAGTCGATCTGCTATCAGGAGCTGTAATTCAATTTATTTAACCTCATCAACACGAATTTAGCTGAAGAGTCACCGCTGCGC
>JAUZND010000567.1:0-14045 GCA_034780555.1 Coelogynopora nodosa | reverse complement strand
CCTAACTGCACACACTGCCTCATGCCTGAAGACACTTCCCACATTCTTTTCAACTGCCCACTCTATGACAAGGACCGATATGAGACTATGGGGAGACCCCCATACAACGACACCATCAAAGAAAAACCCGAGAAAGTGCTGGAGTTTCTGAGGCGCATCGGCCTCAGGGCCCGCGACAACTAAGTGCCAGAAAAAAAAGAGAGAGAGAAAGAAAGGCTACGAATATGACTTTTTCAAAGTGTTCTCATGGGCGTATACAAGAGGCGTGATGCATGATCATTGCATGATGTGCCACTATTATGTAAAAGTATGACTATTTACAGAAAACGACATTAAACTAGGTAAATATGTCATACCAGTTTTCTTAAGAGGTTTCTGACACCGTTGTTTAGAATGTTTAAATCGGCTTAGTAAATCCAAGATAAATTATGAAGTTTAAAAATTAGTAATCGTTAAAAAAGTTCACATAAATTCACCGTACTCTATTTAGCTACATAACCTCCCCCCACCCCCCCGACCACTTGGTTCTTCATATTTAAATTTACAAAATGAAGGTATACAAGTCTTCAACGACATAAGGAGACAAAATAATAATGGCAAATTCTCGGAAAGTGTAGGGTCATTTTAAAAAGTCCTCCAACGTTTACATTGATATCAAGCAGTGGTAAGAAACATTAAGGAATGGAATCTGAGTTACGTTAGTTATTGCATACCTTTGAGAAATCTAAGAGCTAAATTGTAAACAATTCGTTGGTTAGATTTTTATAATAATGTTCCAAAGATTTACCACTTTCACCAAAAATGTCTTGTTAACAAACAAAGCAGTTCTATCTGCTAAAATGAGTTGTTCAGTATTATGTTTAGAACAAATTGAAGTATTAATTTAGTTAGGTTAAGGTAGAGATGAAAATGATGGTCCCATTCAAACTTGCCATCTTTTAAAAAGCTCATAATTTATATTTCGAAATTGGCTTTGGAAACACTAATACATATTAATTTATTATTAACATATATAATATATGATTACTGTTAAATATCCCTTGTTTCGGGGTTATTATATTCCTTTGAGGATTTTTTTAATATATAAGTATAATCTGCTGAATTTGAGGTTATAATTTTCCTAAAAATCAATATAACCAATCAAATTTAATCAATAGGTAGATAACTGATATCTTCAAACAAAAATCATGTTTAATAAACCATGATAACCATGAGCAAACCAAAATTGACAAATGTTCATTAATAAGTAAACGACAGTCACAATAAATTTATAACGAGATCACTCTTTGTCATTAGACTTGTTGTGAATGACAGCATTGCATCCAGTATGGAAATGGAAATTGAAAAGTGTTTCCACCATTATTCGACTGCATAGAAGATTGGAATACCTTCCGAGGGACTTGTTGTCAATAACTACGCTGGTGTTATGAGGGTGCACTTGTTGTGTTCTTTTATAAACACGAACTCCTTTCTATGACCGGTGACCAGGTCGTTCCATAATTAGCTGTTCGTCCACACCTTTCGTACAACCGCATGGTACATGCAGCCCGAAAGCTATTATTGGTTTTCCGACCAATAATGCCACAAGATTTGCACATATTTTTTACGACATTTTGTAAAATATCGTGTCCGATGAACACGTTGTTGACATCCCGAAGGGTTACTTTTAAACAGAGTCAGGTAAAAGACTTCGCTTGTAATATGATATTCTGGTCCTAATCGAATGTATCTCTTGGGCAGTACTAGGGCATGTAATCGCTGAGGATTTTCAATTGAATTGACATCAATATAAAACCCCCATTGTGAGTTTTAGAGATTGTTTACGTGTATTCAATTATGTAATAGTTGCACTTCTCATCTGGTGAAATGATCTTTATTTGATTTAGATAAAGTTCATTAAACCAAAATGCAGTCCGTTTATATAAACGAGCATATTAAGTAACTGTTACAGTGTTTCCTTTCCCAGCTGACCATTGGTCCAAAGCATTTCTTCTTTAACTTGTGTTATAACTTCGGCTTGTTTCTTTTGACAGCTTGCTCCAGCTTTCGTTGATTCTTTGCAGGAAATATCGAGATTATTTTTAAAGTTATCATAAGCTTCGTTCTTGAATAAATTCACTGGGGCCAAATATGTGTTTAAACCAGTTACTCAGGATATTTAAGTATCTCGAGGATATCGCGAGCCATCTTGTTTTCTTACTTCCAACATAAATTTCGACAGCCAGTAATCCAAGGAAGCACTACTTCTGTTGGAAAAGGAATAACGTTAGCATCTGAATGGCTGATTTTGCCATTTTTCGTATAAATTCAGTGCCCAGTTGTCACGATTTCTGGTTCCCCTGGGGATTGATTCAAACTTTCTAACTTCAATAATATAATCTGGAATGGACACACTGAAATTGCTTGGAACTGGTGGGATTGTTTGAGAATGATAGAATTGTCATTCAGTATATCGGCATCCACCTAGTCTTGTCCTCTATTATGTTAACCATCCCTTTATTTTTTCCCCTGCCCAATTCATTTTCAGGAGTGTATTTTTAGGTGTTGCTTCCTTCATACTCTCAAATATATCTACCATGCTGGTTTTTGCGAAATGCTTACAATTTTTTTTGCTAGATTCTGCCACTGATGTACCTGGCATTTCATAGTCACAATTAAGAAATTCCTGATGTCAAAATCTGTAATTAATAAGTCAAGTTAAGACATTTCTGCTTGATTTTAAATGACAATTGAATTCCCTTTATTCTAAAAATCATTTCCTTCATAATTCAAATATCATTAAATGAATTTTGGATATTGCCATTAAATGAAACAGGGTACTGTCATGAAATGATTTTAAGCACTCCCAAATACATAGAAATAAATAATATAAATTACATTCATTGACCATGTTTAAATAAATTAATGATATTCATCACTTTGCAACTCATACATTATAAATGTTTAAAGACCTTGATGAAGGTAATTATTATATAAATATTATTCTATAACATTAAAAGTATTCAGCACAGAATTGAAATATACAGAGTCACAAACCAAATATACATCAAAAAGATAAACCTACATATTATTTATTTTATTTTTAATAAAACTATGATAATAAATGTATCTAATTAGTTCAGTAAATCAAACACATTAATTTATGTAAAATAATTAAAACATCCTCAACCTCCATAAATAAATGCTAAAAACTATTATAGACTTACTGTAACTTGACCAACCACAACTAGGTTTATACCACTAATAAGATGACAATAATCATAAATCTCTCCATACTCTACTGAGGAAAAAGATATTTTAAATTTGAACCTGTAATTATAAAAATATATGTTATAAACAAATGTTTTTTTAAAATTTATACTATACCCAGTTTATTTTTGTATCTAAATTGTCAAATTAGAGATTTCAAAAAAGATTATCTGAGATAAACATGTTCATTTGTAATAAATCACAATGAACAATTCAATGGCCCAAGAATGAAATGTTATAAGCACTATTTTCACAAAAATAAGATTTTTATAAATTTGAGATCAGTTTCCAAAAGACTATCATGTGTTAAATTTTTAGAAATGTTAATATTATGATAAAAAAGTTGATTTGTTGCAAGCGCCATTTGCCTTCCAAGTTTTTCTCTTTTCCTAACAATTAGTAAATGGCACTTATAACATTTTGTTCTCAGGCCATCGAATTACAAAAAAAATTGTTTTTCAGATTACAACAACAGACAAATGAAACTAAATACCATCAATGCTAGGCTATTGCTTAAAATTAACCATTCTTATAATATCCATTGCATATTGCAGAGATTGCTGTTAATACCTTCCATTATTCTTCCAATACCGCATATTCTTGTAATCTTTACTTGAAATAATCTTATTATTCAGCAACTTCAAAAGGGTAGGCTTGAATATGAATTTTTCATTGCAATTTAATTCTAATATCATACTGCTTTATTTAAGTCATTTGAATCTAGACAAAGTCCATTTTTCAATTATTGATATTACTTACAACTAAGGATATAATACAAGATAAAGATGAACAATGCTATTCTTATTAAATTTGTTTAATTCTGTGCTGGTAAAGCCAAGTAAGCTTGACAGTAAGAGTATTAAAATTATTTTAAATGCAAATCTTAAGCAAATAAATTTCCACACTACCAAAAAATATAAATTTTGAAATATTATCAGAAGTGAAGACTGCTAAATAAAAGAATTTTTATTACAATTAGTAACCCAGTTAGATACAAAATTGTGTAAAGAATTCTGTTTGATATCAGTACAGTAATTTGTTGAACAATGTAAAAAATATATCACAAATTTTACAAACACCTATCAGCAATAAAAAATGATGCAAGCATAATGCAATTAAATTTAAGTTTACTTAGAATATCTCAGACCACCATGGCATATTTATAAATATTATTTTACATATTTAACTGAAATGTTAAAACATATATTTATTTAATAAAGTACAATAAAATATAGATTGGTTACCCTTTAGAAGATAGTTTATTCTGTTCATTTTCTAACCTAATATAGCCCCATGAGCCCAAAATTATTACTCATGTTAGTTGTTATAGAATAGTATAACTATAGTTATGTAATAGGCAGGGCTTATTTGTACAGTGCCGGAAAAACAATTCTGAAATTATTTGTATGGTGCCAGAAAAACAATTCTGAAATTATTTGTATGGTGCCGGAAAAACAATTCTGAAATTATTTGTATGGTACCGGAAAACATTTCTGAAATTATTTGTACAGAAAGTGTGCCACTATATAACCTTGACATTTCTAAAAGATAGTAAAAGAACAATTAAAAGAACAAATTTAATTTGTTATCTTAACATTTAATAAATTTATATTGATGAACGGCTTTACAGGTAGAGATATCTGTACACAGCTGATTGATTAATATCCTAACTTGCTTCCATCTGTTGTTTCATCCATGGACTCTATTGATTATTATAACAGATAGATATATGTATAACAAAATCTATTTTTGCATTATCTTTGTCAATTTAAAGGCACTTAAAAGTGTAAAAAACATCAACATAACATGTATTTATGTAGGTATCACCTATAATAATATAAATACATAATTACTATAAATGCAACTGTGTTTTCAATCTAAATATAGTTGTCTATTTTTGTATATTGAGTTGTAATAAAAAATAATTGTGTTATTTGGAAGTTTTGTCATAATTGCAATACTAAATTTTATAATTATTACAGCTTATTATTACAAAAACATCAAAATAAATACCTTTGATTCGGCCTCTTGCCAGTACTTTTCGTGGAATATGCCTTGCCCCCATGCATGCAACAATAGATAACTTCATAATATACAAGTTTGTCATTCAATATGTGATTTGGTACTCTTTTCCAGGTGGCTGCAATTGTTTGTGAGTTTTGTTTATAAAAGGTGTAATAATTTTTCTCTGAATAATCTTTCAAAAATCTTTCCCATGCATCAAAACTATTGAATTTTGCAGTGACCTCCATTGGCAAATTTAATATGTGACTAATTTCCAACCATGTGCTTCCAACGGTTAATCTAATATGTATTTTATCAATTGCCTCACTCTTTGTCTTCTTTTTCTCCCGTAAACATTGCTTCAGCTGCCGCCTACTCATTGGCTAGTTGATCAACGTACCATATAATGTATATCACTTGTATTGAATTCCGTAAAATTCAACTGATATATGGATAATAATACAAATTCTGTATAAATAATATTGGTAATATATATACGGTTCCATACAAATAATATTGGTAATATATATATGGTTCTGTACAAATAAGCACTTTGTATGTAATATGTACTGTAATTTTGAAATACTTATATAAATATAGATTTTAGATTTATTTTCAGATTTTAGTAGATTAAACTTTACTCTTTTACTTGTGGCAAGTGATTAAACAAAAATAATATCCATTGATTAAATTACATTTGACCAATATCGATGGAAAAACTTATGTCAATTGTCAATATATTATTTCAAATACAACATATAATATACAGATGAAAGGTTTCTATTTTATAACAATTCAGATATTAGTAATATAGAGTATAATTCATTACCATCGTGCTCTAAACGTAGCGGAGCAGTATCTTTTATTGGTTCAGTAATTGAATTATTATAAATTGTTTCAGTCTGCATAGCGGCAAATTGATCCTGTTAAAATTCCCGGTGATTACAGTTACTATAGTATATTTTGTTTAAAATTTGCACATAATATGGAATATAATATAATATACATAATAGTTGTAATAATATCATTTTATGATTTTTTTTTGAAGTATACACTATCCTTGCCGTGTGCTATTTTAATAGTATACGTCAACAACCTTATCATTACAATCATAGTCAAACATATATTATTATTTTTTAAAATTTTAATATGAAATAAATTTATTAAAATTATATAACCCATTTCAGGAAGCAAGGCATTCTATTCGAAGGGAAATGAAGTACTTTGTAAACTAATGTATTATAATTCTTTAAATAATTAATAATTGCACAAACAATGATTAGAAGCGAATAAAATGATATGCATGTAATATAAGCACAATTTAAATTTATAATATTAATGATTGAAGTACTATTACAGCTGTATAAAGTATTCTTTATATATATGATAAAGTAAATATATAATTATGTATAAAGAGTATTGTATATGTAATGTAATATAATATAATATATATGATAATATATTACATTAATGTGTATCGACATACAAACGATTACAAACAATACAATATATATATATATATCTAAAAATTGTACATACCTACATAAATGTTATATTGTATACATATATATTAAGTATATAGTAAACAATAAAATGTATATACTATAACCAACCATCAAAATAAAAAAATCTCAGTAAAACACACGCGTGTAACTTATTATTAAACCCGAATACTGTATCTTTTATCTAATAAGATTCCTCAAAAATAATTTGAAACTTGACCTATTGGAGTATTTTCATCATAGCCTACGATTTTGAGGAGTCTCTCGATTATATGGACAACATTCAATAATGCATTTTAAATTGCATTAAATGCAATAACATTTAATGCAATACGTATATATGATATTTATAGTTAATTTTTGTCATTATTACATTGAATGTAAATGGTTTTGATTTGTGCTATAATTTTAAATAAATATATAATTGTAATTAGTATAATTTTGTGACGTACGGCCAGAGCTTTGATATGCTTCCGAATAGTGCAATGATACTCTTGGCTTGTTAAAAGTTTTTTTAATATTTAAAATGCTGATATATGATCTACATAATTATATATAATTATATAAGTATAATTAAGTATATATAATTATATATATAATTATATATAATTAAGTATAATTTGTGTAAACCTATGTGCGTCGATCTATATCTAATCATCTAGCAACTATATTAGTTTTCATGCATCTGTTACTTCCACTTTGGGCGCATATAAGCCACTTATGGTGCCTAATTATATAAAAATAAGTGAAAATTATCAGAGGGGGTACGTGTATCCCCTCTCATTAACCCATTAATTCCAATTTATACATTTAACAAGCAGCTTTTGTATCAGTACCCCACCCCGCCCCTCTATTTTCTTATTGGGAAAGATATAAATAGAGAGGACTTCACTGTTTAAATTCATTCTGCTTCTTATTCTTGACAGAAACGGTCATATTTACAATCACTCTCTCCTGATTTTATTTTGTTTTAAATAGACCAGTTTACGCTATTAATTCAGTCTGCTTCATTATTTTTTAAATATTTTTTTATATACTGAAATGAAATTTAATAGATAGACATTCAGAATAGCAATGAGCTAGCGTCAATTTTTTTTAAATCTTACAAAATTTAACAAAGTTATAGACATTTTAGTGATTAACATCTGATTTAATCAAAAATATATATATTTTTTAAATATAGTACAATAAAATTAAATAGATAGACTAGAGAATAGCTATGAATCAGCACTTGTTAAAAATATATATTTGAAATTTGACAGTATATTGTAGAAATTTTACCATTGTGATGTATTTTGGCAATTGATTTTGGCAATTGCTCATTGATTTCGATGAGAATTCCGACTAAAAGAAACCCAAATATTTTTGTTTCAAAGCAATAAACAACATTTTTATTAATCCAATTTTTTATTAAAGTTACAGAGTAGTATTTCATTATATAAAGTTTGAGATGAATATGTACTTTAATATAATGGATACGTTTTTTATAAGATGTGCCAATATCATCATCATCATCATCATCACCAACATGTGAGATATTAATTGAGTCCAATGCATGACGCACTCTTCTGTCAAAAATATAAAACATCGTTTTATACTCTCCCGTAGGGCTGAATTATAGTTGTCAAAAGGAGTATCTTCATAAATGTTTTCGACCTGTTCTTCAATTCGTACCATTGTTTCGTCATTTTTCATATAATTGAATAGATCAATGTAATTCATCATTTTGTCTTGTATTTTGGGTTTCAACTCCTTCAGGGTCAATTTCTTGTCTATGTTTTTCTGTATTTCCTCCAGAATTGTAGTCAGACGCGTCGACTCTTTCTCTTCCTCCTCGTCGTTTACCTTCTTCTACATTGATTTTATTGATGTTTCCGTCTCGTCGTCGAACCGTATTGATTCATCGTCTGTCACGGATTGATTTCAGTTTGATATCTTGTTGGACATCTTGTGTTGATTGATATTTATGCAGGAGGGCAACTTTGGGAATATCGCTTCGTCGGTATCTGTTCGGAATAAGTTCAAATTGTTTTTTTTGTTTTGTAATTAATCGATTTCTTGAAGAATATTTCCGCGGTATTAAAATTTCTTTTGCGTTAAATGGTAGAAGAATCGACAGTAACAATAAATCCTTGATCGAACTAAGCTCTCGTGAGTTAAACAGTACCTTATATACCAAAGTAAGTGTGCAGGAATTCTAATAATAGCCTTGTTAAATATAGGACAGTTATTCTTCATGATTGAAATTTCAACAGACGTATGTTTTGTTGAATATGTTTTGTTTATCAACTGTCTAGCTGGTTGTATTTAGTGTATATTGTTTGGATCATCTTATCTGATTATGAGTTATCTATTCCAGATGTTCTCATACAGTGCATGGTTCGTTCTATTGTGTCTTAATTATTTCTGATTGAACATGTAAGTAACTTTTCACTGAATTATCATGAAACGAAATGATTTGTATGTGTATTCTAATAATCCCGATGGTCTACAACATTGTTCACTTACATTGTATTATTATTTTCTTTCGTGTTAAGCACATTGTTCTTATTTTTCATGTTTAGAATGTCATTTTCAACTTTTTGTTCTATTTGTAATGTAAAATTGATAACTTTTAAGAATAAATATGTTTAATTTACACGCATTGTTTACTACATTAACCATTAAAACGAGACTAATAAGTAAAATTGATCATGTGTCCGGATAGCTCAGATGTAGATCGGCCGCTTTAAAATATATTGCAAAATATATATACAATATATTGTCAAAATATATTGCAAAGTCCTGTATTTAACAGAACATACAGTAGGGAGCAAATTAATTGACTAAAGCAAATAATTCCATGCAAAATTATATTTATATATGTGACGTATGTTTCTATTTTTATTCCTAATTTATTTATATTGTACGATTCATCATGTGAGCCTCTGAGTGGCTATCAAATTAAACAAATCTCTTTATTGACATAGTTCGATTTATTTTAGTTGGTTTTTGGGTGATTATATTCACAAATTTGATAATTGATTGTATAACATGGATACTCCTGTAAGAAAACGCCATGAAATAATCGCTCTTAGCCAGAACACGTCAATGACAACATGAGAGGTTGGCATACGACTCCAGGTGCCTCAGAAGACGGTTTCACGCATCATAACACGGTTTCGAGAGACTGGCTCTGTTGTCGCATCTCGTAAGAGAGCATGTGGTTGGAAGAGGTCAACAAGCAAGCGTGATGACAACGTTTTTTTTACGAGAAAGCCTTAAAAATCCACGAATGGATGCTCCCGCATTTCGTCGAAGCCTTGGTATACAAGTATCTGTCCACACTATGCGCAGGAGAATTACGTGTAATTACACAAACAGTTTCCAGTTGAGAGAGAACCCAGGATTTCTTCCATAATAAGTGCATGTTGAAGTAGTCCGTCAAGCAATTTAAAACATTAAATTTTGTTGTAGCAACACTTCCGTTGAATTGAAAATCTTCATCGATTAGTTCGTTACACACGAGCGAAAGTATACTTGTCCCTCCGTTTGAAGACATGACGATAAGTATTGACATCAAAAAATTACGTTTATAATAAAATATCCCTATAAACTAATATTAATTCAATTTCTTTACAGGTCGGGTTGGCCGAGCGGTGAAGGCGGTAGACTTAAAATCTATTGGATCCATTAATCCGCTGGATTCAAATCCCACTATCGACAAAAATGTTAGATATAATTAACCATTTGACAACATTTAAACTAAATCGTTTTATTATTGGCTAATTTATTTTATAAAAGATGTTAGTAAATGACATTCAAATCATTTCTATCACAAACTTAATATAGAACAGATGTATTGTGTAGTAAGCCGCATATTTGCTGGAGAATCACAACAATTGAAAGAAATTACACTTGATATTATTAATAGACTTTTACTTGTGTTTGACTATAATGTTAAAATTTATAACAAACGTCCTCAAATGTTTCTGTTACGACACAAGAATACAACCAATCTATTTTTCAAAGACGGAAAATGCAAAGGATAGGTTCGGGAGCTTCTGCATCAATCTGTGAGGATTTACTACATATTTTGGACATATCCGACTTGACTGTTTATCATCGATCATCAACTGTTGTTCTTCAACTTCAATCAACTTATATTAATTTGTAGTGGACAAATTTCAACCTGGTATATTGTACGAATCCGAACTATTTCTTCCAAATCAATTAAATTAATGGAGTGGACTCCATGTAAATCTTTTTCATACTGGAAAAGTTGCTATTATGGGACAGAGCTATTATTTGCAAAGACAATGTTTCTCACAATTTCTGAATGGATTACTTTGAATTTGTCCGTTGTATTGTTATTTTCTAATAAAGCATATTGTACATAGAGCTATATAATCATATATTAATAAGAAATAAAAACAATCAATATGTTATTATTAGTTTTCTTTATTAAGGGGAAGAATAACAATGAGGGTGGATAACAAGTATAGTGAAACAACATTAAACACCTCACTACTACAGTTGTGTTTTTTTGAGGAGAAGCGGCGCATGCACTGTCCAACGCGGTTGTTTCGGATAACTTGATAATAAAATTATTTGCAATAAGATCATTACTATCAAGAAATACTCGATCAAAATCGGACAAAATGTCAGAGAGAAATTTACCTCTCACTTTTATAATATAGATAGTAGAGACAAAATGAACCACATCGGGTAGACAAAAGACTTTGTATGCACTCATTTGAATAATATCAAAAGCGTGTGTTTAGGTGTAACCAACGCTGAATGTGTGTAGGAGTTATGCGTTAAAAACTATCAAAAACTTCAAAAAGTTTGTAATAACGTTTCGATGATGAGTCATTTCCACCTTTCCATCAACAATTGACGTCACAATTTCGTATGTAGCGTTTTCCAGCACCTTTGCAAATTTAAGTTCTAGCCAAAGATTGCCTTCACGGTTTCACGGTAGGGTTTTGCATGTTCCATCATGTGTAGGTCCGGCTTCAAATTAAACCCAAAAAGAGTGAATACAGCGCCAAAATCTGGCAGTTCGATGCCAATATCGTCGCTCGCATTGAATTGTTCTAAATTAGAGAACACATTAACATATTCACGAGTGAAAAGGCTGCTTGCAAGTCTGGTGTAAACGGTGTTTCAGGTACAGATTCACTTTCGGGATAAAGAGCAACATGATTGTCATTTAAATGTTGAAAATTGAACGGGTTGGATGCCCAATCACAAGTGTACGCTGTGTTTGTAACCATACCAACGATAAAAAACTTTGGCAATTGACCGCGAAACATATTTTCCTTCGAGTGAGATAGATCGCATTTGGATAAGGTATATGATAGGATAGGATACATTGCATGTTGATGTCTTAGCGTCGAATCGTTCATGCTTAACACTGCAGAATCCATTTTAGTACGACGAACGTAGAGAATTGCTTCTTCAATTATAATTGTTCCAGTTTTGACATTCCCGTCCGTAAGTCGTTAAAGACAAAATTCTGGTTTACTGTGGTCAAATCGTAGTCGAATATCGGTTTGATTCGGCATTTATTTACCTTGTGTAAGCATATCCCAACAAACCGGTACGTAGAATTCAGATGTTTTTCCGGTATTTGTAAAATATCCAAGTCGTTTCGCAAGAGCTGTGTTGGCAACCAAATCCATCTTGGCGGCATCATCTTTTACATAGCCTAACGCAAACAGTTGACCCTTTTTCGCATTTTCACGAAACAGAAGAAGATTATTGAGAAAGGCGCGATAGGGATAGATGTGAAGTTCTCCATTCACTTGCTTATGACCAATCGTTAGTGATACATTGGGGAATAAACTGTGCATAAAGTTGTTAACAGAAAAGATGTTATCAGCCGCTACAATCAGAGTGTTAACTTGTTGAATTTTGCAGCGAATGAATAAAGCTGAATCATAAGCTGAGCCACAAATAGAAAACTCAATCATCACAAAATTGCTCGTAACATTATTCAGAGGGTGCACATCGAGGTAGTAGCCTTTCTCCAAAACAGTCTGCACCGGTCGAGAGGAAAACAAATCGACCTCACTTTTACTCATGGCGATATCATTACTGGAGATCATCGTTTTTTGTTGAAAGTGTAGACAACGATTTTCGATCTTTATCTTCTTCTGTAAATCTAACTCGAGCTGATATCGTAGTTTTTTCGTTTTGTTTATAAGCTTTTCTCTCTCGCCAAGGTAGTTCAATTCTTTTGGTTAGTATTATTATCGTTGAGGATCTTTTTAAAGATGAACAATAGTTTTCACTAGCGGTATTGTCAGGTGACATATTACTTGGTGAATATATCACGAGAAAGTTTGATCTGCTTCTTTTTCTTCGTCATTTTGTATATAGGCTTTTTAGGCAGGCCAAATTTCTTAGAATAGGTACTCGTTTGTTAACAACATTAATGTTTACACATAAATCGCAGTATACGTAAATTGTATAAATACTGCGTCGAGGATATTTTGCGCTGAGTTTAATTTACTCAACTCTATGTAAGGCAATATTTGTATGTGACTTTGTAAATCCAAGAATAGATAAGAATCGTTCTTTGAATACTAGTATTTATCCTTCTTTTGATTTGTCATCGTCAGCTATTGCTTCCAACATCAATTGATCAGTTTTAACAGTGTCTGGTGATAGTTTGATTTTATGCTCATTTAGTGCTTGTGATAGTGATTTAACATGTTGGTATAAATCTGACTTCACACAATATGTTTGATACAAAGATCTCTCCATAGATGTGTCACTTGTATATTCCCTTGTCCACCAGTACGTTTTCTTTCCTCTTTTAGCAAAAATGTATTCTTCCACTAGCCGGTCGATGTAGCGGAGCACATATTATTGATCCTTGTTCGTCGAATGTAATCATTGCATCATTTATTATTACCTTGACTAAAAAGAGACGGTGTCTTCCTAATTAAATCAAGTGCTTTTTGGCTGTCATTAACTCGCTCAGGAAATCCTAGTACCTAAGCAAGTTGTGCACTCAGTGTGATCTTACTAGGAATTTTGTCGTCTTTCTTTATAGGTTTAAGATTATAAGACCATCCTAGTGAAGTGGAGTTATGAATTCAATAAATAGCTCATATTCAACAACATTCTTTGTATAGTGAACTATATTGCGTAATCGCTTTTCTGATAAATCTTACAGGTTGTATCGTTAGTCTGAGTTATGTTTAAGTATTGATTGTATTATTTACTTTGTGTACGCTGTTATTTGCTTCATTCACTATTCACTGTTTAACTCTGTAGTTCGGTTCTTAGTTAATTAAA
>JAUZND010000566.1:0-35290 GCA_034780555.1 Coelogynopora nodosa | reverse complement strand
TACTAACTGGATTTGCAGAGGTGTGTTTTTACTTCTGTACGATAATGAGGGGTATTTTACGATAAATAAGGATCTAGATTACGATTTTCAATCTTTTGGGGTAAAACAGGTCTGGGTACAGCTTAACCAATGGGTTGTGTGCTTTTGCTACAATTGGACAGCTTATTTAATTAAATTAATCTTTAATTAAACGTGTTGCTTTGACAGCTTTATTGTTTTTTTTTTATATTGTGAAAAATCTTGAATCAAAATTTAGAATTTTTGTTACTATTGCACATTACATCTCTTAAATGCTGTCATTATTTTTAAATCCTTTATTTAAATGCATATTTTTTCTACATATTATTATTATCTATCGTTTTTATTCTGGTATAGGTTTTTCGCTTTCAATTGTGTCACTTGTCAATATTCTTTTTGCCACTTTCGTGGAAGTTTGGGTTGATAGACGCATTGCCCGGACATAAGTAATCTGGAATCGAGCGAAAATTGGTTGGCAGCCTTTTATTTCGACCTGATACTCTATAAGACATTTGAGCTTTAGATTGGAACATTGGGCTCGCAGAAACCATCACATTCTGTGTGGCATAGTAACTATGTTCATGTTAATCGAACATGTTTTCTGTTTTCGTAAAATTCAAATCGTCCAAAAGCTCGTACTTGGGTCTAGAAGCTCCTCTCTTTTTTTAGCAAGTTTAGAGCAAATTAAAGTAGAAACGGTTTAGTTTAAAATAATATTATTCATAATTTGTAAAACAGAAAATATTGTTCGTTGAATTTATTATTTTGAATCGGTCTCATTGGAAATGTTTAACAATGAATATGCAATGAAATATATTAAACAAAACAAAAAACGTTATAATTATGGCATAATAGTTTCCTTTATTTTTAATAAATCTGACATCTCTGTTGATGAAGCTGGTCATAAGTTTCACAATATTCTTTTTGAAGTGTTAATTAAGAACTGAATGATTCCAATGTTTGTCCTCATTCTCAGACAGCTGCATGTTTTGCATCTTGCTAATTAAAATATTTCGATTAAAAATAGTCCAATTTTTGTGCTTATTGGATTTTTGGTTTCAATTGACTTACCCAGAATGAGTGGTGACTGATTCTGGGGTAATATTTGACGTAATGATTTCATCTACAGACAATATCACAATAGACAGCTGGAACAAGCCAGGGAGGCATTTTAATACTTTTTTATTTATGTTTTTATTTTACAGTGTCTGACTAAATAGTTACGATAAATACAATGAAATACATTTATGAAATAATAAAATCATGCCACACAGGGTATCTCAGTGGGTAATTCTAAGTAAAATATGTTTTAATCAGCACACGTCATCTAGACCTATCTATAGGCCAAATTGAGACGCAATTCTTTCTAAATATGCATTTTTAAATTAGGAAAATATAATGATAATATGTAGTAATAGAGTTCTAAATAGCAGTTTTACTATTTTACTCAGCTTTTGTCTTTTTTTGAATTTTAAGATGAAGGCGAATTAATTAAATGATGTATATTTAAAGCCACAAACTATTGTGCGAAACCGCAGTTGAGCGTCCTAAATTAAAAAAATTGCAAAACTAAATATAAGTAATACAGAATACGCTCAGGAAGAGAACAATATTAAAATTCAAATTGAAAAATAAAAGTTTCGAAAAAGTTGTTTAAATAATTACAATTTCGGTGAATTTGCGTCCGCTAAAAACAACACATAACGCACCAGTGGTGGTGAAGCAATTCAGAAGATATTGGGAACAATTAATGAACAATATAATGTTTCATATATTATGTTTATCTCTTCCTTGTATTACTTTTATTTAATAAATTATTTTCGAATTTAATTCATTAAAGACGCTAAACTCCGTTTTCGCCATACAATATAATGATATTATCCATGATAAATTTCTAAATAATCTCAAAAATATCGGAAAATGCTAAAAAAAATCAATATTTTATAAATCAATTTTCGACGACACTATTGACGCACGCGTCGTCCCCTTCCCGCCAGGACGCCTACGGGCGCACCACCCTCTACATGGTCGGCCTGGAGGGCCACCACGCCGTCACCCAACTCCTCCTCTACCCCGGCTTCGGCACCGACCCCTCCCTGGCCGATGAGGAGGGCCGCTCTCCGCTCCATGTGGCCGCCTGGCAGGGCCACCACGAGGTCGCCCTCCTCCTGATCCGAGCCGGGGGCCTCGTGGACGCCAGGGACCGGGAGGGCCGCAGTCCCCTCCAGTCGGCCGCGTGGCAGGGCTACGACTCGCTGTGCCGGCTGCTGATCCAGTGCGGGGCCCGGGTGGACCGGGGCTGTTCGCAGGGGGCTACGGCGCTGTGTATCGCCGCGCAGGAGGGACACCTGGCTGTGTGTAACATCCTGCTCCAGGTAGCTGGCTCTATCTCTCTCGGGTGGTTCGGGGTTTGTGTCATTGTAGTCTTGGGTATATATTGTATCATGATTGGCGCACCATGACCGCGTGTGTAAACCAGGGAAGCCGCGGTGGCACAGAGGTAGCTTGCATGCCTCTAATACCGAAGGTCCCTGGTTCGAATCCCGACCAGGCCACCTTTCATAAGAGAGGGACAGTGCACGTTGTGGTGCGCTTCATCATTCCTTTAGCAAGAATTTATGTCTGTGCATCGGCATCTCTTGCTGTCGCTGCTTTGCCCTCTGCGGTGTCTACCTCTGCTTTACTGCTTCTCAAGTAGTAAGTCAAGTTAATCACACAGGTCTGCTGTGGAGGGCAGTTGTTGTTAGGCATTTCAGAAGATATTGGTAACAATATTAAAGATGAATACTATGTTTCAAACCTATTTACCTCTTCCTGAGTGCATTTTGTATTAATTTTAGTTACTTATTTTAATTTTACTTTACTTTTAAAGCCAAACGATTTTTTGGCTCGCAATTCTAAATGTACAACAACATTTTCTTAAAATCCTGAAAAAATTGCCTTGTTTCCATTTTAATCCGTCATTTTTTCATCCGGGGTCTCTAATTCCTTATCTATGTCGAGATAATTTCGATTTTGAATAATATAATCCAATGACAAATCTTTCGTGATCTGCGCAAATATAAGTGGAAAATAAAAGCTACATTATTTTGTGTCAGTCAATTTAGTGTCTTAAAATGGTCGGCTTTAATACCTTGTATAAAATTGTTGTTACCCTAGTTACCCTATGATCTCAATGACCAAATAATACCATGCGATTCGTCTCTTTATTGCTCATGTTGAACCTGTATTGTTTGTATACATATTTCTTGAAATTCAAGAGGATATTTATTGTATAATGCTATTCATCTGCTAAACTAACAAATGAAGAGTATTTTATTTTGACATTGGTAATAAATCAAAACTGCAGGTTGACAATGAAATTGACGCACCTATGCTTAATTTGATTTATGAATACAGAAAACAAAACATGACATTGACTAGCTCGCCGATGTGGTTTAAAATCTAAATCCTAGCTATCAGCCTATAGATAAGATTATGTTAAGAAATATATTATTTTGTGAAAATATTTACATGAAGTAATTCCTGGAGGCAAATTTAATAAATAATTCTATTTATCGGTTACATCGAGCCTTTCACAAAATGTATCAAAGCGTCTATAGATAAATATGTGTTTTATGTTATCCATTTTAATTGTCTATTCTATTCTACTTTAACATCAGAAAATGCTTCAAATTGTGCTTGTATATTTTGTAATTTGTCAGTCATTATTTCTACATTATCTCTAGAATTTGTAGTAATCTTAAGTTTAGAAAATTCTTTATCACATTTTAATTATTTCAATTAATTTGGCTAAATGGGTTTTATCATATTTTTTTACTTCTTACAATTAAACATATAATAATTTATTTATATAAGTTGTTTTTAAGTAGATTTGTAAATGTTATTATTTAGTTTGTATTGTTGTTTTTGTTTTTTGAAATATTTTATTGTGCATTGTTTGTTTTATTGCTAAATTATATCACATTCATTTCCTAATTTTATTCCCAGAATTTGTTTAAAACATTACCCTCGTAATTTTAATTAAATTTTTCTATTTGTATTCGAAGAATAGCATCAAGTAATAAAATAAATAACGGCCCGTCAAACTGTCAAAACCCGAGGTTCCATTGTAATCTGTACTTTTACAACAATATTTTACAACATATTATTAAGCTGAACAGAAATTCAGTCATCATTTTGCCTCAACATGGCTGCACACCATATTATTAACATCCATCCAGAGCATCAGGCAATTCAATTACAGAATTGTTTCCCTGTTTTATTGCTGTCAGGTTTCTCCATATATAAATAATCCTGCTTCAAGTCTTGATTACAAACTGGCTGCTGTAATTAAAGTCTTTTGTTAATTACCTTTATTGCTTTATTTGATCACGATTTCATTTAAACTGTAAAATTCACGCTATCAAATCTATTCAATCGATTCTATATCAGAGAAATCGTCTCTATATATAGAGAAAAAACTATCTACCTACTTCTTTTTATTGCAAGAAAAGAGAACATATTTTATTTATTTACAAGTGTACATATTTAACGTGAAATATCGGTTACATTTGCATCGTCCCTTTCGCAACCTGGTTTTGGCTGGCTGACCCGGCCACAGTGAGCAACAGAGCGTTTTTACTGCATTTTAAACTAGCTTCATCATTCTGCCTATACTGACTATAGGAATACATATACACAATAGGCCTAAAGTATCTAGTTAGCAATATGAAAATTATGAAAGTAATACAACATAAATTACAATGTAAAAAAACTACCTGTTAAAAACTGTTTCAAATAATTTGTCGTGTGTCATCTACATATTAAGTCAACTATGTTTAACATATATTTCTAGTTCGATAGGTATACTACAAAATGTGTATAAAAATGCAAAAAAATTAAGTAGTTAAAATACGTATATTTGTTTATATTATTAAGAATTTTAACATTAGGAAATATTTCTCACAAACATGACCCAATAATTACGTAATATTATTATTTATTTTGCTTCTACTCACAACCATTTCACAACCATTTCAAAGACTTCTTAACTCATTATTTAATCTCCTGGGAAAGCTACTGAATTATTACAAAATCTCCCAGTTACCCTTGAGTAAACGATATTTTGTGAAAAAAGTATTTAAAATACATTATGCAATGTTTGCTTTTTAGTTAAGAGTTTTATTTATATTGCCACTCGTTGAAACACTTCTGTTTTTGAAAGCGTCATGATTTCTGTCCAAGAAAAGTGCAGGAGCCCTTTATATTTTAAAAATTCAGAAGAAGAAAAATCTGCAATTTAACAGTATTGTCTCACTACATACTTGTTTAATTAAATAAATATTAAATTTACAGATATCATCATTCGTTTCAAATTTGAAATATAATAAAGATTTAAGAACTATAAGAGTTTCTTTAAAACAACAATTAAATATCTATAATGTTTAAACATCCTGTATAACGGCGGGAAACTGTCAAAAAATAAATACGTAGAAATTATTTTATTGCAGAAATTTTTCTTATAAAAATCAATTCTCTCGTGAAATAATGAGTACTCCATTTAAACAAAATGTATTAATTGCAATACGACAGATTTCCCTAAATAAACGGAGAATTGTCGATACAGAAAAAACCCTCTTTCAGAAGACATTTCTCAACTTGAAATAGAAAATATTTCTCTAATAAGATGCATATTTTGTATCGATTTCTTTGTCAACATAGTTAGTTAACATGTTACGTTAACATTGATCGTCGAATCGCCAACCCCCCCCCTCTCTCTCGAACACACGTACAGGCGGGCGCCAAGCCCAACCACGCGGACGCCTACGGTCGCACCCCCTACCGGGTGGCACTCAAGGCCGGCCACCAGGCCGTCTGCCGGCTCCTCGAGGACCACGGGGCCTCCCCCACCTCCTCTCTGGCCCGGCCAACCTCCGCCCATCTGCGCTCCGGAGGTGGAGGAGGCGTCGGTGGACCTGGCATGCTGGTGTCCTCGATTGGGGGAGTGACTGGCGGTGGCGGCGGCGGCTACCATGACAACGGGTTGGCGACCTCGCAGAGCACCAACGGGGGGAGCAGTGCCCGGCTGACTCATGTGACACCGTTGCCGCCAGTGGGGGAGGGATCGTTGGCCCAGCAAGGTGGGTAGTCACTGGTCGTTCGCTCTCCTCTCACTGTCTGTCTGTCTCCCAATAACTAAATCTCTCGGTGTTCTCTGGCTAATTCTTTCTCAATCATTTTCTTGGTCTCACATTTTCTCACTCTCTCTTTCTCCCAATCTCTCTCTCTCTCTATCTCTCTCTCTCTCTCTAAAAGTTCAAGGTAACAAAATATTTGATAATGACGATATGTATATACCTTTTTCATGATAACATCGGCAGGTTTAATAGATATAACAGCTGGACACTATGAAAAAAAGTTCTTTTTTGGTGAATGTCAGGAAAACTAATAAAGTTAATTATCTCAGAAAATGTGAAAGCTATTGAGGGGCAGCATAATCTATAACTGGAAATCTAAACATTGTATTTCATAATTTATTTTATATATGTAATAAGTGTAGAAATATTCCTCATCATAAATATAAAACATATATTAAACTGAGTGCGCTATATTAAAGCCAGCACAGTTATTCCAAACTGTTTTCTGTAGAATATTTATTTTAATAAGTATATTATTATACATATATTATATTCCTCAAATTAATATATATTTTGTAATGCTTGCAGAATGAACTCTAATTAAATAAAATCCGTTAATAGTTAAATTAATCAAATAACTATTCATTCGGCAACAAAACCAAATGACCAATCATCTACTGATGGAACCAGTCTGTCTGAACCATTTAACTGTGAAATGCGACATTACATTGTGGCGAAATCAACGTTGTTCAATGTTTATAAGGGGAGAGGTGAGGGAATTGGCTTTCACCCAATAGTTTACTTTAATGATGTAATCCTTTACAGTTCGAAATGGCTAAAAAGTTTGTTTAACCTCATTTTTGTCATAATATACAGGGTGTCTAAAAAGTCTGGACATATTGGGAAAAGCTAGTAACACCTATGAAATCGGTATCAATTTTTTCTTTGACTTCTAGGGGACATATTCCATTATTTGCCATCTTATAAAGAAATGGTTGCACACGACAGCATGCATAGTAAGAGAAAATAATAAGAAATACTATATTTTAATTGTACAGCATGTATAGTAAAAGATAATTAGCCATTAGGTCGCAATAATGAGGCAATATGAATCGACCTATATAATCAATCACGCAGAAAACATGCGTTAATAAGAGCAATATGCATTTTTATGCAATTTATGGAATAGACAGCGCATTAAAATTGGAGTCAGATACTGAACATTTCAAAACGATAGTCGCAGCAAATTTTTGATAAGTCAACGATTAAGCAACCTAACTGGTGGGTCAACAATTACACCCCACTCTCCTCATTGTGCTGCTACGGTCAAACAGTACGCGTCATGTTGTCTTTATGCCCCCCCCCCCCCCCCACAACTGCAGCCGGCCGCCTCTGCGACCTCAGTCCCTCCCCGAGTCCACAGACCACACTGGCCGCCTCGGGGCAGCACACCATCAGCGCGTCCACCCCCACCGGGACAAGGCCCCCCTCGGTGCCGCCCAAGCCGTCCCGGGGGCAGCAGAGTGGGAGTCCGGCCGCCGCTCTGGGCTTCTTACCAGCGGCGGGGAAGTCGGACCGATATAGAAGTGGGTGTGACCGGTGGTGGGGTTCTGTCTTAGATTGCTGGACATAATGCGTTATAACCATTCGATTTGTGTAACGCGGATATTTCTATGATCTTTTTTGTTTGTTTTACAAATATTGATCGATTGTGGAATTTTTAGTGTGGTCTATTTTTCCTTATTTGCACTAAGGACATGATGGAAAACCAATTCGGCTGTTTTGTTTTGAGTAAGTGGGGCTTTAATATTTGTCTTTCTGATTCCTTTTGACTAACGGAACCGTAATTGTAGGAATATTAAATGTTGGCGTTCTCAATGCTAACTGTCAGCCAAATTAAACTATTATTTAATTGTGTTTAAAGGGAAAGTTCTCTTGATAGCGAAGTACTAATTTGATATTATTTCAATTACTACTATATTTATTATTAATTTATACTAGATTAATCCCTATGTATTATATGTTATTAATTATTTTCCTTTAATACAATTTTAATAAATTGAGTGGATAAAAAATATGAGTTTAATCGATTGTAACCGTAGTTAATTAATAGATTGTTGCTTTCAGTTAGTAAAAACAGGGTGTCCGCGACCGGGAAAAACCAGAAAAAACCTGGAAAATGCTTAAGCCACCGGGAAAACCTGGAAAAACCGAGAATTTAGCTAATTACAAAATGAAAACCCGTAATTGGTGTTGATATTTTTGTTGTGTATTTTTTTATTTATCTGCTGCCACTTGCCCAGTCTTTTATTACCTTATAATAAATGTGACTTTTGTAATTTTGAACTAACATCGTTTTTTTGCTGCATAATCGTGTATTATATTATTATTGACTTATTTTACGCTAAGCACAGCCATTATGACTGCAGGGAATTAAGCAACCCTGGTTTGTTGAGCAGTCATTAGGTAGTTTTTTTGCGAGTCTTGGTAGAGAAAAACCGGGAAAATAACAAGTATTATTAGCCTGGAAAACCCGGAAATTCGATTGTGTTAATAGCGCGGACACAATGTATAGCTATATTAATACAGTCAGACTATACGAAGAGCTATTTTATCTTAGCGTTATAAGGTTATTTTCTAAACTCGTAATAATGTGAAAATTTATCGTTTTAACATTCTTACGGTTGAGTTTTATATTAACAGGTTAGCAAAAATCAATAATAAGTAAACCAATAAATTCGACTTATATACTTACTGTTATAACAAGTTTTTTTTATTTTTTAAAAACGCGTTGCACAAAATCATTTTTTATACTGGTGTGTTTTCTCTGTGTGTATTATAAATTTAATGTATTTTTCTCTATAGAGGAATATTGGAATATCGCAAATATAAGCAATTCTTTAGTTGAAAAAGTATTATTTTTGGTTTTGGTAAAATGACAAACAGATTGCTTAACTGTATTCATGTGATTTGTTTAAAAAGTCGTCAGCGTAATATATTTGTGGATTTTTAAAAGTCTTATTAGAATTAATTAATAACTAATTAGCTCTTTTTTGGGATATCTAAAAATAGATTTATATGAATGTTGATTTCTCTAAATAATTTAGTCATAATTTATGCTATAAAGTAAAAATAAAATTCATTGCAAACTAAGGTCCATATTGCTTTATATTTAATTAATTAAAATTGTTATTTTATTGATTTATATTACGTTATTCTGAAGCATAAACGTGTGTTTATATCAAATATTAATATAATGCCCTTTTATTCAAATGATTAAATATTTGAATATATTTGAACTTATTGAACGTTTCTCATGGCACTCGATTTTAAAACTCACGATACAGTTTTGCAAAAAAAATTAGGGAAATTATTCTGTTTTAAAACAGTTGTCTATCTCTATCTACATCCTCAAAATACGGAATCAAACATACCTTCAAAATGTTCCACTCAACCTAGTCAATTATATTTGATTGGTATATCACCTCCCATTACTAAACATTCGGAAGCAGCCCCCCACACAGCCACCTTTAGGTCTATTCCACTCCGCGCTTCCCTCAGGCGGCCCCTCCAAGCGGCACCAGCACCAGCACCAACATCAGCACCAGCACCACTCCGACGACTCGGACGACATCTGGGAGCTGGACGACTCGGCCGGACTCATGGACAACTTCCTCTCCTCCACCCGCCACTTCTACGACCACCACCACCTCCACCAGCACAGCCACCCGCCGCCCTCCGCCTCCGACATCCTCTGCTCCCCAACCACCAGCGGCGGCGGCGGCTTCAACAGGCGGACAGCCGCCGGCGGCAATATGCACCTGGTGGTCAACCCGAGCGCGGGAGCGTTCGGAGACCTTCTCATGGATCACGAGGACGATGACGATGACGAGGTGTTTGACGATGACGACGCCGGCCTGGAAGGGGTCTGGGTCAAGGAGGGCCTGCTACACCAGCCCCAGTACAGTCGGCCTCCCTCCAAGTCGAAGCCAGGAGGCGGGGCCGGTAAACCGCGGCGTGCCTTCCCCAGCCGTCCGGGCGACACCTACTCCCTGCAGCTGCGTCCCAAGTCGCTCAGGGCAGCGGGCAGAACGTCGACCCTTCTGCTCGGCGGTGGCGGTGGGGGGGTAGCCGCCGCGAGCCCGCTGCTGGTCACCGCGAGTTCGAGTAATGTTGGCGGGGTGACGACGAGTACAGCCTCAACAGTCCTGCCTCCGGGAAATAACAATGAGGGCCACAGCGGCCCCGGCAGGGTTGGGGGGGCTGGGAGTGGTGCGGTCGTGACGGCGCCGCGTGTTCTCACCAACCCCTTCTTCAATGGGTGTAAAAATATCACGCGCAAGTTGCAGGAGACCTCGCTGGACAAGCGTACCATGGAGGCGGCGGCTGGCCGAATGACCATTGAGACACCGCTCTAGAGTTGTATATAGGCCTACCCCTACTGTTTGTGACCATTTTCGCCTATTAATTGTTATTGATAAATTAATTCTTTTTAAACTTACCACAGTATTTTAACGCTGGTGTAATTTTCTTCTGACAATTTAGCTTATAGTTAGTCAGATACGAATCGAAAATGGATGCCTTTTTGGAGGCCACATTTTTTGCAAGCATATATAATTACCTATATAAAGCTTCGAATAATTTGGTACCACGGGTAATTGTTTTACATTGATTTATTGAATCACTTAATATTGCTCATGCTAATCAGGTTACTTTTTAATTTGTGAAATCTTCAAATGTAGATAAATAAATTTCACATTGATATTTCACTTTAACTTGTGAAAAGTGTTACCAATAATAACTTATTTTTTACCTGATTAAATAGATAATATTATTTTAATTAATTTAAGCATTTAATAATTTGTTAATAACAATATCAACAATAATAATAAGTAATTCAGCATCTTATAATATTTTTTTTTATTATAACGTAAAATTATTTTATAATAGTGCAGGCTATTAATTTTTGTTATTTATTATCTTTTAATTATTTATTATTTACCTATTTTCGTATGTTATTTTTATTTAAAGTAACATATTACTATAAGTAGTATAATCAGTATAAAATATTTCACTTTAAAGCCTAAAAGCTATAATTTTTAATAGCTATGTCATTAACTATTTTAATGTTGTAATATTAATTGTTTTTAATTACATACATTATATAATTTTATAGCTTTAGAAAATTTATTAAAATAATTCTTAACAATTAATTTTAACAAAAAAATTCCATGCCCTCGGAGAGAATTGAACTCTCGACCCCTGGTTTACTAGACCAGTGCTCTAGCCACTGAGCTACGAGGGCCGCCAATCTTTCACGGAATAAAGATTACTAATATAAAAGAAATATTTGTATATTTTATGTGTTTGTTTTAATCATTTAAATAATATTATAAAGTTTAAGATAATGTGTTGCTTTTTAAAAGCAAACATTTTAATACCAGAATACATAGTCAGGCCAGCATGAAGAAACGTTTATTAAGACGTTAATAATAGCATAAATTAATGAGTTTCCATTGTCAAAGTACCACCGAAAATCATAACATTAAATAAACCTTTGATAGCTCACATATAAAACATATAAAATTCATTTGTGGATCAATAGCTAATCTATTATTTAAGTTTCTTTAATTGTTATCTTGATTGTCTTATCCGGTATCAAGGCAAAGAATAACTGAATCAAAATCAATGTAACCTAGTATATGTAATAATAGGCTATTTGTAACTATATGCATTGTAACTTTATTTTATATTGACATTGTAACTGTAACTATTTAATAATTGTCAACTTGTAATCATGTGTAATTATAATTTCGTATTATTAACTTTATTAAAAATTGTATTTTAAACAAGTTTTGACTTGGTTACGTTTTGTCTCGGTTACGTTTTAGCTGTAAACCTTTTATCCTTCTGTAACACATCCTTAATCTGAAATTTTAATCGCAGTATCTAAAATGTTATTCGAATATATTGTAATCTTTTATGTTATACAATTACTTATTTTGTATATATCTTAGATGTACATACAGAAACTTAATACAACCTTATAATATTTTATTCTTTCTCATTGGTTTTCGATTAATACAATTTCACATATTTTCACAACATTATTACCTTCAAGTGCAAAAAAAGTCTTTCCATAACGGTTGCTACTTTCTTGTATTTGAGTAGTATGAAAAAATACCACATATTTATTGTTGTTATATTACTTTTTGGGTGTTTTTTATGTGGACATTTATCATTTACAGTATCCTCGCCCCAAATTGAAAGGGGGGCATAATAGTGGCATAATAATTCAATAAAGTACCACATAATCAGGAACTTTCTTAGCTGTAGTTTGTACTAACTTCAATAAATAATCAGTTTTTTGCAGTTGCAGAAATAATTTTCAAAATGGCTCGTCATCATAATAACACAAAAAAAGTTTTAAATAAATGATATTTCACTTTATAGACTTATTAGACACGGGGTCCCCTTCGTTGTGTGCTCCTTGCTAAATATGACTTTATAAATGCCCAGATCTGACATTATATTTGTGTATGATTTTTAAATTGATCTCTCTTCGTGTATGCTATATAATATTAATATATATTTCCATTTTTCTTCTTAAATAACACTTATCAGTCTCATTTATAACTATATCCCCATATTCATTAGATAGAATTCTTATTATTACTTTAAAAGATAATGCTGCACTGTTGTCCATTTTGGGTAACGTACCAACTTTGTTTTTGTCAATTGCAACATTTAACATGTCATTTTATGTCATCGAGCAATCATTCTATATCTATCATTCAAATTCTGTGAATAGTATTTATATATACGGTATACTTCTTAATAACAAATTATAAACAGGCGTTATAATATTATATTGTCAGAGATTTTTGTATATATCAAATATATAGCTTTGTTTTTCTGACTCCAATTTATTCTTGAAATTATCACGTTTTTAATGGGCCATGCATATATATTGATTAACCATAAAACATTTTCTGTTTTATTTATGATTGCATAATATGAACTATAAGTTGACCTACAGCAATCGTTAAAAGTTAGCAATCGATGCTAAATCCATGTTATATATATCGATACTTAATTTGTACTATATTTGCAAAGCAGTTTTTTAAAAACCTCCTAAATTAAAACGTTTTATTTTTTTAATTATCCGTAGTGTACAGAAGGGTATGGTTGACTATTTTAGATATAGTGAAAGTATCAATATCATTTAAAACATTATGTTTTTACATATCTGTTGTAACTCGAAAGATTATACGACAAAAGGCTATTAATACCATGTAATCGATTTTAATAGAAGAGAGTCCATGGTCGTCTCTCAATTTCATGAAAAAAATATATTCTTTTCCTCATTTTTATGGTTTTTATTTAATTTTTTCTTACAATTGCCTTGCTCTGTTTACTTATAGCTTAGGCCTAACAATATATATAGAGTACATATCTTCTTAATTAGCGATTATATTGTTAACAATAACTGTGAGCACTTAAAATCAACTACTATGAACAATTTAGTAATGTATATATTTATTTTAATACATTTTATTAACCTCAATGTCTTCGTAATTTGTATTAATATAAATTAAATCATTTAAACATAATAAAATAGCAATCTTATTTTTTTATATAAAACTCTATTTCGGTTTATACGCCGGCTCCATTAAAATCATTGTTTGGGTATGATAGCTATAGTCTGAAATACCCATGAGTTATGTTCACTGCGATACCATGAACCTTGTTACACACACGAACCTTTCAGGTAATATAGTGTGAGACAAAATGTAGCATATATTACAGAAAATGCGCAGACAGTGCATTTGGACAAACGAGACGTACGTATATGAAAACTAATCTGAATTTGTTCCTAATCTGCTGTGTGGTCTCATTTTGAGACAGCAGACAACAAATTGTAAATCACACCATTTTATCATACATATAATTGCAGCTTGTCTCTTATCGTCCTTTTTTAATGTTTAGCTTCAACGTGCTCTAAACACGGAACTATAATAGGGGTACTTTGGAATTCTTTAATAATACATTGTACATATTTCAAATTGAATTTAAATATTGTAATTTAGGACTTAGAGATCGGATTTATGAATGGATCTATAATTCATTCAATTTATTCGAGAAAGTAAAACAAAACCGATTTCTAAATAACATTTTGCCGTATATATAATTTCACTATCCTCATTTAATTTAAAAATATTTAATTATATATTAAACTATTTATACATTAAGGTTGTGTTTGTTAACGTAACATAACACATTATATTTTTTATTGAAATCTTTTTAATAAAAGTTTCGCATTTATTACTTCTAAGTCGTGCTAAGAGACTTGTAAACACTAAGCATCTATATAAGGCAATGCAGTGGACATATATAATTGGTTTTGGAGCACCACACACATATATATAAAGTATATACGCAAATAAATACCAATAATATTTATTAAATGAAATATTTTTCTTATAACTTGAATAAAACTATTTTATAAAACCTTTCTGAAACTATTCGCTTTATAAAACAATATTATAAACTGACTTAAACCGTTTTAAAATATATTTCACTTTATTGATTTTATTTTTATTATGTATATCCATTTTAATATTTTTCTTGAGATGTATCCTCCATGCAATCGAGCTTGTATCATATTATATACGGTCTATACACGTCCTGGTCTTAACCGCAACGACGACGGCTGCAGTTTATCGCTTCCTTCGTCAATTCGCTCTCCGTGGTGTGCACAGCTTCCACGACTATATTACCAAAGTAGCGTTTCAGGAGATCGGCATTCGCAACGTATTTGCCTTCGTCAAGGAATACAGACGTGTTGTCATTGCCAAAGCGAGCTTGAAAAAGTGACCCATGAACCAAAGCGAGCTTGAAAAAGTGACCCATGAACCAAAGCGAGCTTCAGCGGAACAGGATTAGCCATGCAACTCTTCGGCAATACTATCTCCTTTTGTTGTACATATACAATATGCTTTCTCGCATGTCTTGATTATAGATAGTATATTTGTGATCCACGTATTGTTTTTATTGTTCCTGCTTATAATATATATATTTTAGTAAATAAAAACTTATGTAAAATATCGGGTTTTTTTAATTTAGCAAAATTGCCTTTACTTTAAACCAAGGTGAACATCACAGCAACCCCCTTAATTTAAAAAATCATGTCGCTGCGCCTGCGTACAAACAAAAACATATCTTTTGTAACCTAAGAAGAAGGAATTCCCTCCAGCGCTCCTGCTCAACAAGTTGAAACAGAACCCAACCGATCCCCTTTAAATATTGCCTCTGTCAACAACACTGCAACATTAGTTTTATGTTGACTTTACTATCATATATTGTATATATATACGGTATGAAGTCCATGCTTTTTCATGTGTCATCTTCTTTTTTGTTTATTAATAGAAATATTATTAAATATTATTCTATTTTGTTATTGTCAGTTTTAGGGGTGTCTTCAGCAAGAATTGGGGTGAATCATAACTATATTTTAGTTATTGATACAAGGTAATCTATCATTGACGAGGCGTATAAATTATTCTAGTGCCCTTTTCATAACTAAAGTGTGACTATAGAGAAAATGACACAATTGCAAAATAATGAATGCTTAAAATTCATCTAATATGCCCGACCTTCTGTCAAGTCTGCGTATACTTAAAAAAATCCTGCGAATCTTATATTTATACATTAACATAGTAACATATAATATGGATATTATAAAGAATCTTCAATTTCAAATTTTATAATTACTATTAATTGTATTGAATGTTGCACATATACTATAGGGTTCAGTGTGAAAATCTATTTTAATATACAATTTTAAAAAAGGTTTACCTCGCAAATCTCTACAAAATGTAAGTTAAACGAGATATACATCTTATTTAGATTATGGGTTTTAACGACAATAGCGCATAAAAATACATTCATAGTCAGAAAAGAAGTAAAAAGGGAGACGGATAATGTTTAAGAAAGAGAGAGAGAAGAGAAAAATTATGAAAAGAACTGGGGTGGTTTCTTTCGGATCCAATGTTATACACCATATGCACAGATCGGACCCGCGAAGTGCGTCTTTGGAACGGAGAGATATAGAGGAAGTGAGGACAAAGGTACTGGCCGGAGTAGATTATATAGGTATTCAGGGCATCGCCATAAGTACATTTGTAAATCATACAACAATGTTTGTTAGAGTAGAATAAGACATTGTGGTTTCGGAAAAGGTATAAGTCAGTGAAGTTTAGAAGGAACTTCGGTAATGTTGGTGCTGAATTTTGGAAGACGTTTATTGATGCGAGCACAAGCATTTAAGATACTCTGAAGACGAGTAATTGAAAGTTTGGTAATTCTTAAGTATTTTAAATAATAATTATCACATTAATATTATGAATATTTAGTATATTTATATAATTAATAATATATGACTGTAGTTTATTATTTTTAATTTAAATTAACATGACATTAAATTTAATTAATATTAAATTATTTTTTATTAAATTAATAATAAAAAATATATTATTATATCATATATTTATATTATATAAAAATATGTATGTTATATTATTTTAATAACGATTAATATTAGATAATTAATTTATAATTTAATTGTATATATTTTTAATTATATTTAGTACATAATATAATAACAAATTTATAATTAAGTATATATAATTAATTACATAATATAATAATTATTTTATATATAAATATTATTATTTTATATATAGATATTATTATGTTATATATAAATATTATTATTTTGTATACAAATATTATTATTTGATATATAAATATGATTATTTATATAATATTTAAATTATAATTTTTATTATATTTTTTTATATAAAGATTTAGAACATATAACTTAATTTTTTATTCGGTTATGAATTGTTAACTGTTCCCTGTGGCAGTATAATGCATGATAAAGCCAATGCATGTTGCTGGTTTTTCTCACCATATACTACATATACTGACTATAGTCCTATACTAACTATAATTTAGTATTCTTGCTTCAAATGTTATCTTTTAAAATTCTTTTATTTAATTACTCATTATATAAATACAGTTTTATATAATAATTTTTTTTTTAATAATTCAGAAAAATATTTTTTATTGAATAGTTTTACTTTATAGTAAAATGTTATCGAATTTTAATATAAACAATAAGAATTAACAGATATAAAAGATTACATTATTTTAATATAAATTACAATCATTTTAATATAAACAATAAGAATTAACAAATATAAAAGATTACATTATTTTAATATAAATTACAATAATTTTAATATAAACAATAAGAATTAACAGATATAAAAGATTACATTATTAAGATTTTAGAAATACATTTAATTTAATCAAATTATCATCACATTATCGTCTCATTACTGCTGATAGTTATATATATCATTCTATATGTCTCCATGGATATCATTCAACGTTATTAAAAAAAAATCAACAACGACTCATTCACCCCGAAAACCCAATATAACCCGATGTGAAATCAGCTATTACATGTTATTGTCCCAACAAATAAGGTGGCTTAAAGCACATGTATACATATCTTTAATTTACTAATTCTGTGGTTTTTCACTCCCCTAAAATAGCAAACCTTAACCAATCCTCCTGTCGGGCAAGTATTTAGTAGTTCACTGAGAGAGGAAAGGCCTTCCGTTTAATTTGTCCTGACAGTGTTGAGGTGAACCGAGATTTGTTTCAAGGAAAAACTGAACTGAAAATTCTTCTAAAATATTATCTAAGATTTTATAGCAAGAGGTAAGTTTCCAATATTACACATACTATTATTGTAAGTTATTAAATATGGTTATTTTTAATTTAATTTATCAACAATAGTCATATAGGCCTATATGAACTCTTACATCATTTTATAGTTGATATATAGATATACCTATATAATTCATTCACATTGAATATCGATTAGTTTAGTGCGGAATAAATATATTGTTTAATTAAAGCAATTTTAAAATATATCTATCTATTGTTGAAAATTAATTGTACGTTTTTTAATTGATGTTGAGTAAGACATATTAATTTGATTATATATATAATTGCTGCTACTAATTGGCTTCATTATAACTTCAGAGTTAGACAATTTATTTTATACATAATTAAACTGTAATTAACTGATTAATTCAATTTATTAAATATGTATATATGATTTGATTTGAAACAACTGCTGCATTTTTGCTTAAATTTAATGTTAATATTACATAAATTTGAAGCACGCAAAACTAATACGTTTATCAAGATAATTTTATCACGATATTTTAAAGATAAAAATATGTTATTAAATGATATAATGGCGGCAAATAGAGGTTATTATATAAATTAACATTTTTTAATCTAATTATTAGTTTTATAATTTGATCATTCAAATTCAAATAATTCGAATTTATAAATATGTTGTTCATTCTATATTAGTATAATGATATAATTTTTTTTTAATTTTCTCTCAAAATAAAAATGAAAGTAATATTTATCTTTCTGTAATATTTAAAATGCCTAAACAGGATGAATTGTAATCTATATTATATTTTGATTATACTTTTTTTATCTAATAAATAACTTTGCCTTTGATAATATCAATTGACATTCGTATTCCTATATACATGTACGACTATTTATTTTTAATAAATTTACAGCCCTGTACAATCTTATGAGAGTGTGTGTACGATTATTAATATTTGATCATTTTTGCCACTGCATGTATGTACCTATAGAAAGGTTCACTTTCTAGAGACAATCACAAACGGGAACATAATAAGTGACAGCTGACACTGTTTTTTATATCATGTTTCGTGACAGTTTCTTTGATACTTTTGTGTTTTTTGTAAATAATAAATATGAATAGAGAGTGCAGTACTTAATAGTATTTTATTTTTATTAAAACGAGATTAAATAAATGATAATTAAACAAATTATGTTAATTTCCGCAAATGCAGCTAGTACTGTTATTGAATGCCTGTACTCTTATATATAATTTTACCAGATTTCCATCCCGTATACGATAATTAAAATTTCATGATTTTCTACACTACTATTATGGATCATACTGTAATTCAAATCTGTAAGGCTAATAGGAACACCAGAGTATAATGCACATCAATTGACTCCAAGCTTTTGACTGCAATCAAAATCTTCAATATAATAAAAAGAATTTTTTAATGTTTTATACGATTATTTTTTTAAATCAGAAGGTGATACATTTTTATACAACTTAATTTAAGTAATACATTAAATACAAAATGTAACCCTGATCGAACAGCCGCCCAACTCTCCAGACACAAACATGTGCGACCGGTTCGTTTCCCCGAGAATGGGGTCAGGTTTAAGAGACAGGTTTTATTTTGTTGGTCAAGAGGACATAAATACATTTCTTGCAGAATGAATTGCCCGCGTTCATTCATGGTTCAATTTATGTGCAGAGTTTTTGAAAAAATGAAGACCGACCTCCAAGATATCATCAAAAATTTTGGCTATATTATCTGTAAAACATTGCACAAAAACTATTGATAGTATTTTTGTATTACTTGTGTATTAACATTTAGCAGGATATACTACACAATAACACGTTTCCATTAAAAACGCGGTTTTTACGATACACCCTGTAATAACCGTCTATAATAATGAAATTGAATAGCAAAATACTTATAGCCTATTATATTTTATTCAATACTATAGTTTTTTAATTAGCCCATATTATTAATAACATTTTATATTATCTGACTTTAAGATGATACCTTACCCGGTTTTAAATTAGAATAATATATTATGGTAGTTATAACCGATTTACATATTAACCGATCGAAAACCGCTGCAAAGCATTCAACCACAGTAATTGCTGTAGTTGTTATGTCTTACGGTATAATTTCACCTATATATCGTTCTGTTCTTAACCGTAATTTTTTAAAATTAATTTATAATCAATTATAAATATGCAAAATTATGTAATTATGTAATGACATAATAAATTGCCTATAATGTTTCACTACATATTATTGTTCCCAGATATACAATTTTAGTGTCAGGAATTTAATTATATTTATTATTAGTTAGGAATATATATATATATATATAGTGTTATATATGTTTATATTAATGATCTATAGTTTTTCAATTTCCTGACACTAAAATTGTGACGTTAATATTTTTGTGTGTATGTATATCTTGGAATAATATGAAGTACAGCTTTATATACAATTTATTTATTAAATTAATAAAATTCATCAAATTTAATCGGTTTATTGTAAAATAATATTATTTTATATATTTGTTTACTCTGTTATCAAATATAGATCTAATCTTAAACAAGATATACAATTAATCACAATTAAAAGTTTTACTAAGATTGTCGAAATATATTGTTATGTATACGTAAATGTAATATATATATTAGTATTTAACAATATTTTTCTAATAACTATTAGTATTTTCTACCCAATAATACAACAAGCAATCAATACATGCTTAAATTACTTACATAGTAAATAACATAGAAGTCGGTAAGTGAATAAGTATAAATAATACTGAAATATGCATTAGCTATATCACAATAAAACGTGAGTTAATTTAATATTTAATATTAATGTTTAGGTTCGCCATCAGCTCAAAGGGAATACATTAAAAGACAATAAAGATCAATAATAAAAATCTATTTCCAAATAATGGAATAGCTCTTTTTCAAGAAATCATGTATATATCCACAGGATCGTAATTTACTATTTTAAAGAATACTTAACTTGCGCAATACAACTGTGAGTCATACAATAGCAATTATTACGTAATTTGAATCATAACCATGAGAGCCAAATTTCTATATAACGTTTGATAATTAAAGTGAATTTTATTCACACAATGTTTTAAATTTTTACTTTAACGAAGGTACAACGGCATAATTACATAATTGCAATATTTAATACTGTATCATAGTAAACCAATCAGAAAACTTCAATTACTGACCGTGTATAGCACGTGAAATGTGTTTTTTATTCAATAGTAATGCGTGCACCCATAAGGTGTTAGCTTGCCTAAAACAAAAGTTGAAATTTATTTGAACGCTGTTGACTAGCTCTCAGTTTAGTGGAACAACGTTTACATTAATTGACTATCTAATGCGAGTGCCATGAATGTTCACATTAGTAACGAACGTTCGTCGGCGAAAAGTTCGCCAAGACCATCGTGTTCTGAAATATTTTCCGAAGATTCCGATGAATATTCAAGAAGTCCCTGTCTTGATGTGATCAATACTCCGGAACATGCAGGAAATTCTTTAGAAAGCTCGGCTGATCATAAAGAAAACAGGGGATTTGTTTTAAGTTCAAATGGGTATGTTATTTATGTTTAGATATCGGAATGAATTCTATTTTCGAATTACTTATTTAACAAATTTAGTTATTTGACATATTTATGTAAAGTAATATTAACGAATTCACTATTCATGTTTTAATCATTTTTAAATATATATTTTTATATTATTTTTAATATTTTTCGTTTTGTTTAGTCCGTTTCACGAAATTAATAATTAAACTATAATATATTCCCTTTGAATACAATATGTTTGTGCTATATTAGTTACTAACAACCATATTTTATTCAAATTGTATGTTTTTTGATTAAACGGTATTATTATACGCATTTTGTTTTCTTTGTACTATAAATCATCTACATTTTCAAAAAGTATTTTAACAGTTTTAAGAAGAAGCGGTGTAGGATATTTCCATCATGTAATTCCAGTTTTTAATTTATTTATTACAACACTGTAATTTTGCGTTATACAATCGAAGCGATTGTTATTGCATAATTATTTTACAAACATAAGTTGTAACTCCAATGTTGAATGGAAAATTGACTTTAGAGGAAAGGTTTTATTAGAATAGAAAGTAGAATAATTAGGAAAAATATGTAAAACAAAAAAATAACAATTCAATTTTTCCAAAAAATATTTAGAAATTCTCATCATAATTATTGTAGCCAGTTTTTATCGTAAAAAATGTAACTCTGTACGTTACCGCTAAAATCCCTGTACGCACAGGGAATCTGAGTTTGTCAACTAAATTGTCAGTTGCCAGTCTCCTCGTAGTTGGGGATAGAAAATGTACATCTTGTTGCCGGTGAGTTATAATCACCAGACCAATTGTTTTGACAAACGTTTTATGGCCCCATCTATAATCTCTATTTTCTCCATGCCATAAATTGTATCTCTATAAAAACGCCCCCAGAAACTTTCAACGGACCTAATTTTATGTCCAGATGCTTCCGACTCCTCTGTATAAGACCTCATAATATTAAATCGACTTAAGATATTTTGTTTTTCAATATTTATATTCTCACGAAATGAATTTAATTTTATTATAAGGTTTCCTAATTTTTCCAAAGTCTGGTAACGATAACATTTCCGGTATATAAAGTATCCAAGGCAAATAAAGTAATCTCATTCTTCACAATGTACATGTCTAAGCGTGGGTTATACATTATATTACACCCATCATTAATTAACATAAATATCTTTCCAATTCTCAGCAAAAAGTAGATTTACCTTTGTTTAATCAGCCGTTCCAAGATAACCACAAAATACACCCCTAATACAAAACAGTACTCATAAAGAACTTGATGAACAAGTGGATAAATTAAATAGATTATATATGAGTTGGATATATCCAAGTAGATCCGCACCAATTTTGCGATGGATATTTAATGCAGATTTTTTTTATAAACAATTTATTCTTTGCGTGATATTTCTGCTTTATTTTTAACTATGTCGGCATTTAGAAAGAGGAGTTGTTTTTGTTAATAAATATATTGTACGTAGAATTGTTATTAAAGATAATAATATGCACAAGTATATTGATCCGTTATTAAAATACAACATCTAATGTACAGAATAAAATAATATATTGAAACTATAAAATTTATATGTATTTTACTGCAAAACATAATCCCCCAGTGGCATTAACAGTGATATTAACATAAGCACACGCTGTTAATGTATTAAAAAATGTTGACTATAGCTATGTAGTTGTATAGAAAACAGGCGTTAAAATTATGTTTTATATTTTTTAGTTAAGTGCAAAAATGTGTAATATACCATTAAAATTTAGAATAATGCCTTTGAAAATGTTACATTAGTGCTTACTTTTTTATTGTAGGTGTGATTCGGGTATTATTCGGGACCTTATGGAGACCCCTCCTCCAATTAAAATTATGTCAAATACTGTGTCTGAGAATCCTATATCCTCAGAATTAACCGATGGCTCAGGAAGCTTACAATCTCGTGCTCAAACAACTTTGACATCTGCATTTCTTTCCCCTACTTCAATTGCAATGCAGCCTGCTCCTGCCTATCACCACAACGTTCAGCACTATCAGTCAATTTCTAGCCAACCTCATCCAGCAGTAGTCAGTAATTTCCACCACTCGTGTAACATTTGTCCCGCATATGAACCTTGTCTTTGTATGGTCTACAATGGGTATGTCGCCGCTGCAAATGGCTCCGGAATAACTGCAACTTCATCCCCGCACCATCCTCGTTATGATTTTGCGGCAGCAGTGGCTGCGCAGTCTCAACATAACTTTCAGCACTATCACCACCAACCTCAACAACACGGCACATCCAGCCTTCATTCGTATCACTCGCATTCAGGTCCACTTAATTTTGCTGCAGCATATACTTCTCTTTACCAGAATATTCCTCAGACTCGAACACCTCGAATTGCAGTGACGGGTTCAAACTGCCAAAATAATTATTCTGTATTTCCAGGAGGTTTTGGACCGAGTGATTCATATGCCAGCTTGGGAACTACCGATGGCATTGAAACTGAGGGTATAGATTCAATCGTTCACTCCACTGTGGAAAGCACAGAGATAGAAGAAAAAAATGAAACTATGGATGAAGAACAATCGACTAGTAACTGCGGAATGAAGAATTTTATTGACAGTCTAAAACCGAACAGTCGTTTACAAGGGCCGAAAAACAAACCGCTTAATGAAGTTGCCGTTCGTTTAATGGAGACGTGGTATTTGAGTCATGAGGATGAACCTTATCCTTCTTACGACCAAAAAGAGCTGCTCGCCAATGGCGGATCTATTACAATAGCTCAGGTAATAGATTGGTTAATATAGGATACATTTAAATTCAATTAATTTATTATTAATAAAAAACATATGCAAAGATTTTTAATGTAATATACAGACTGGAATTATCATATTTTTATTTAACCCACGATCAATAATTGAAACTACTTTTGAATAAACAAAAACAGTTATATATATTAGTTATTAGAAATATAGTGGCATAAACTAAATTATGTAAAATTAGTGAGATTATTTATATATTATATTTATAGGGTGTGTTTTAAGATGTAAAGATCCATGCATATTTAATTTTGTTTTATTAAATATTCTTCCGCCAGCGTATGAGAATCCTTCATCCTACAACTAATACTATTTATTCTTACATTTCTTAATTGGTCTAAGTGTCTTATTTAATGTCATAACTAAATTAGTTAGTTTATATGTTCTAAAATATGAATAGGTTAAATATAAAGATTTTTAATTTTTTAATTTTTTATAATAAAAAATATATTGAACATTTTATTATCACAATTTTGTGGTAACAATATTAAACAGAATATTGATATTGTTTTTTTCTTATATATATTTGACTATATTCTAATAAACTGTGTTTACTAGAAATTGTCATTACAATCATAATTACATCAAAATGTCATAACATTTTCAATCAAAATTTGTATTATCATAATAATTTTGTTTTTGAAAGTTATATAATTAATTTAGCAATTATATATATTCCTTTAGTTATATTTTCAAAAAGACAATTTATAAAAACTGTTAATCTTTACCTGTAATTAAATATTAAACTGCTGCATTTGAAAAATTAAAATTATATTTTATGGTTATTATTTTATTTGTGTGCTTTGAGTTGGATTGTCATTATTCACTAAAGCTATAGGGACAGAAACAAAACTAGATTGAACCAAAAAAATAATCTAATTAAATTGATGAAAAAGGCAACCATGTAAATATTTTTTGCATTATTGATATTATATAAAATCTTCACTGAAAAAATTATTGTAGATATGGATGTAAATTTTTAAAAAATAAAAATTTGTTAAATAATGTTATTAATTGGTTTTACATTTATGTTATGAATGATGTTCAAAATATTAGTTTTTATCTAAAAATTTGAGATATTTATCCAAACGAAACATTTCATTTGTCACTCAATTCGTGTTTAGGTAAATTCTTGGTTTGCAAATCGACGAAACCGTAGTGACAACACAAAGCCAAAGAAGAATAAAAAACAGTTAGAACTACGTTTGATTCAATTCGGAATGGAACTTGAAAATGCAACTAATGGCTGTCTTAATGGTTACGATCTCGCCAGACGAATTATTCGAATTGTCGACGAATTTCTTGTTTGACTCGGAAAACAATTTATTGACTTTCCAAATTGCAATGGTTGCAATTATACACACATTGAACTATTTCCTCAAATGGTACTTTGAAGAGACTATTTTATCTTTATGCAGATAAATCTTTATAATATTACCTGTTACACATTTTTGTTACTCTATTCTAACTATTTTGTTACACAAGATTTTTATTGTATAATTTTTGATACCCACATTATGGCGATTGTTTTTCTACTTTGATATAATATCAACTTTTTATGTAAAGTTTTGTTACTAATATACGTATAAGAGCTGAACCATTACTTTGTAAATACTATATGGTAAATATGGTCAATTTATTGCTTTACTATATTCATATTTTGCTCAATATTTGAATACTTGGTTTTTGAGTATTTTGTAACGTTTCATGCTAGTTTTTATAATTATGATATTCTTTCATTTTTTCGCATAAAAATGGCTTGTACCTCTATGTAATTAAAAGTTTAATAAACGTTTAAAAAAGGAATAATCATGTTTACAATTTTACAGTACAATATATAATTATCATTTGAAGCCGACAGTGTATATTTTTGTATAAAATAAATATTGCTTCATGTTTCGTTATTTCGTTTCTTTTAAATTTATTATAGTAAAATCTTGACGTTAATTCTATAGTATATGCTTAATATACAAATACGAAGACTATAGTACACAAATAAAAATTCGAAAATCAACTTAATTTCACAAAAAGTATAGCCCTGGCTACTATTTGGGAATTGAAAAACCCTTTATTTGTTCACTATTGATCCAAAAATATCTAGCCTGTATAAATTAATAAACATGAATTAAATATAGTTGTTCACGTAGTTTAAATAAACCAGTGGAAAGTAACATTTTATTGGAGTTAATTATTTTGCAATGGCTTATGATGGTAAGAATAACGCTGTCTATATTTACCGAATATCGATAAAATGTAAATTATGTAAACTATGACTTTTGTTAAAATATACATAATAATAACCTATAAGCAGAAAATAGTAAATTCATTATAATCATATACGTATAAGTCCGCTTTGCGTTCATATTGCAGAATGTAAGCTTTCTCTACATACTCTTTAATATTAATCGTACATGTTAACCCTCTAAGCGCTATTAGACTTGTAAATTCTGAACTATATTAGACTAATATATTCTATATTTGAAACAAATTATTTACTTGAACTCCTTTTTACTGAACTCCTTTCTAGAGCTATAAAGCAGTACTTTTAATGTACGTTTTATTTGTACTATAAAAAAAAAAGTAGTAGTCGTTGTCAAAAAATGATATTATTAAAAAAATTAAAAAGATGTCTCAATTTTTAAAATACAAATAGATATTTTCGGGTTACAAAATTAGCATTCATTTAATTCTTATTTTTTAATATCTTTGTAAACAAAATGTCACTTTTATTTTGTTCTTCGTTTTAAACATCAAATTATATAATTTTCCTTACTAGCATATAGTGTACAATATAGGCTTTCTTTTTGTGATGCAAACATTATTAAGTATGCTAGTATGTGTGCTTTTCGCATAGCATAACATAAAATATATTTAAATAATTCACACTGTAAAATAAAAAGTTTTTAATTTTTTTGGTTTTTTTAAATAATTTTCAGATAATAATAAATTAAACTCTTCAAATTGTTGACTTTCAATCTTTGATCAATTTGAATAATTATCAATATATGAATAAAATTTTTTTATTGGGCACATCAACAAAAGAAACTTCTAAAAAGCAGTATATCCAACAATATTGACAACTGTCACATAAAATTATTCATAATATTTTACCTATTATTACTAATTAAAATATTTAGGGAATTTATATAATTTTACTTTTTATATAGCGTATAATTACAACATTATAACATTTAAAGTTGTTGAATTTTAAAAAGCGACTTATTAATTATTCTTGACCTGTAAATTATATATATTATATAGATATACTATCTATAGCTATCCCACTGCTCCATCTAAAGTAAAAAAGCAACAAGTAATAGTATTTCGTTTTAATTTGTTTATTTTTCAATTATGTGGAGTCTAATCACATCTGAAATTTTTTTATAAATAATTATAAAAGTCAATTAGAAGATCTTATGCAGGAAAAAAAGTAACTTTTAAATACAAAGATGTAGATATATAAATATATAACATTAAAGAAAATATTACTGAGCGTGTCAGAACAGAATTTGACTTATCGACACCTATTATAAACCTCACAACTTATAAATGGAATGCAAGCTAATCAAAACTTAAATGAGTAATTGGTTTAGTCATTGTATTTAAATTATAAGCAAATACAATTAGAAATATATGCATATCAGAAACCGTTTTTTTTCTATTTATTTAAATCATAAGTATATAAATACATCCAATAAAACCTATCAATCGAGATTATAGTAATATTAATATTTTCCAATTGAATTGTAATCATTATAACTTATTTTATGTAATTCATTCAAAATATGAAGGAATATAATGATGAGATAACATTAATAACAAAGGTTTGAAACGTACATATAAACATCAACTTTTATATATGTGGGCAAAATATATGAACAACTAAAAGAATTTTTAATAAATTGCACATGAATATATCTCAAAAAATTATACACATTATATATTTCAATTTTGTTCTATAGTTTTCAAAAAATGAATAAAATCAGTGTCCGAACAGTACATTGTCCTTGTTTTTGAAATCGACAGTAATGACCTAAATCACTACTAGCGAATTGAAAAGTTTAAGTTTTATTTTATTTTTTAATTTAGGTGAAATCCCGTCAAAATAGTATAATACTTGGTTGAATATTGTTAGGATTTTACCAGAGATTTTCTAGTATAGTACCCTATAAGCTAAGTATAGTATTTAATTAATAATGAATATAATAATATTTTTGATATCGTATTTGTGTCAATTCTTAAATGAAGTAATAATTAATAAATTCATAGAGTATTTAGATTGAACATATAAACATTTTTTATGAAGCCTCAATATATTTGTTCTAAATTTTAGAACACTAATAATGTGAAATAGATTTTTAAATACATTTAATAGATTTTTTAAATACACCTTCACTAAATTTCAGTTTCATATAATATCTCTCGGACTTTGATTAGTTTAGAGTGTCTCTTCACTCCATCTTGGAAACTCTATTATCATGTAGGGCTACATCGGAACAGTGTTGAAAGTGATTCATTTGAATAAGTAACTCGAAAAAATATGTTATATATTCTTCTATAATAATATAATATGCAGAAACGTTTACTGTTTGAAAGAAAAGAAGTTATATTATTCAAAACTTTACAATTTAAAACATAAAAAGCTGTAAATTATTATAACTATTTAATCATTTTTTCATAAATAATAACCTGCTAGCTGCTGTAATAAATGGTCAAATAAGACATGATGTTAATAAGCTCAATCCCAGTAAGTAAATAAAATACCGCATACAAACATCATTGCATCATCAATTAAAGCGTAAATATGACAAAAAGTGAGAGACAAGAAGTATTACAGAACACATCCGATATTCATAACATTTTAAAGACGCAGTTATATAAACGTAATTATAAAAAAAAGTTGTTACATAACAAAATAAATAATTTAAAATAAAATGAGAAATTTATTTTTTTACATGGTACTCACAAAACTATATATGTATAACAACACCTCCTGGAAGTTGATCTGTGCTTGGGAGAATGTGGTGGCACGGCTAGGAGAGCGTCTCCATGACATGTCACGTTTAGGTAATAACAACAAAACATGAAGGAGCTCTCCGAACCAAACCACCAAAAATATCAGATCAGACAATTCAGCTTAAATATGGAGCAGTCCTTCTTGCGGCGATTTGTGTTCTTTGATTCTCTGATTCTGAACGATCTTAGTCTAAAGTAAGGCAATTGAATTAAACATTTTACACAGTGGGAAATATAGGGTACTATTATTATATCAAGTGTATATAATCAATAAAATTGAAACGTTGAACTAAATTAACAATAAGTTGTTATTTTAATACAGATCATTTATGTTTAACCGTGCTTTTTTGTAATATGTATTTTTATATAATTTCATATTTAAATATAAATCATTATTTCCTTGAATGTCATCTTTTTAATTCGTAATCTTTATTACTAATTGTGACGAAGCGGAGCAACTAGAATATTTTTTTAATTAATAATTTTTCACATCACAGTAAATATACATCAATGCATTAAATACTTTAAAATGCTTAAGAATATAATAATACCCAAGCCCGGGTCAGCTAATTGTTTAAAATTGCGCTTAATTAACATTATTTTCATAATATTTTTGACGACAAAAATTGTTTTAATAAAAATAATAAAATCATGGTAATTATAAGAAAAATATAATTATTGAAAATGTGCAACATCTTTTACATTAAGATGTAAATCATAATAAATAATAAAAAAATTACCTCTTTTAAACCACCCAGACTGTCTTAATTTAATTTAGTCTTATTTTAGATTAATTAATTAAAACAAGCGTGTATTCTATAATAAACATCTAAATTATTTTATTTTACTCCATATTTTGTTAACTAAACTGGTAAATTTTGCATTTGTAAATAATAGCATTACGAATGTCTAGAATATTTTTAAAATCAAACTGTTTTATTTTAATTTTGAAAGAGTAAAGTATAAAAAAAATTAACTTCAAATTAAAAAATAAAGAAAATATGCATAATTATATCCATTGGGACTTATTAACTAAAGATTTCGATAATTATTTCCCCCTTTATTTGAGATTATTTGTATTTTAAGCTATATACAAAAACTATAACAGTTTTTTCAAGGTAAAACTTTGTGAATTTATCAATGATATTTTAAACATCACATTTGTCAATTTGATTTCAAATGAAACGTCCATCAAAATGCTATCAAAATGACAATACTGATTATTTGATATTTTATAAAGTTTTTTTATATAATTATTATATGTCAATATTTATTTTAAACATTTATTCGCAACTTTACAAACAAATTAATAACAATTTATTGTTCACTCAATATAGTATCATTGTTAGTGAGCATGCGCTAGCATAATGAGCAAAAAAATATTTCACTCCTTACTTTTTATATTTCAATGGACTAAACGAAAATTTAAAATATCGATATATAATCAACACCGTTTATTAAAACAGACAAAAACAAAATATGTTTTGTTGAAGAGTATTTAAAACGTATAATATTTAATAAATTATTTAAATTCATTTTCCATGAGTGGAGATATTGTAATTACGTTGGTGATGTCATTTTAACAGACAACAAATTATTAATCTATATTAATTACCTTTAAAGATAATTTTAAAGTTACTTTCAACTAACGCAGTGATAGAAATTATCCATTATATATTCTAAAATTATACTTTAATCTTTAAGTTAATATTTAAATACCTTTATTTCTGCCATTAATTATTTCTCACAACTTTTTATAATTTTACTTCCAACTTCTAATTTATCATTCATGATTAGCTTAGCTTTTTTTAGATAGCGATCGCGCTTGCGCTCGTGCGAGTAAGAAGTAAATCATGGTGAAAAAAAATAACCACCTATTTATCGTGGCGTAATGTTATACCATTGAATTACAACAATAACTTCTTGAAAATATCAAAAGAAAATTTGTCAAAACGGTTGTCATTTAAATCCGGAGGAAAATCCAGAGTAATAAAAAACTAGTTTTCAAGTTCGGCATTAAAACAAGTAACAAAGAAAAACAAAAACAAATCAATTTAAAGAATGTAATAATTACTTAAAATTAGTTATAATTCTTTTAATAGTATATTTCAGAATTAATTTAAATGTATACATATTTTGACTATTGTTATCGACATTCTAAAATCCCTTACAATTGTTTTTATTAATTAATTTGATTATTTTAAAATCTATTTTGTTTATTTTAGATACTTTTGTATTGACGACCTTGAAAAATAGGTTAAATTTCTTTCGGATTTGTCCTCCGGTTTTTCCTCCGCATTTAAGTTACAACCGTTTAAAACTTCACTAAGTTTTAAAACGTTCAATGTGATTTAACCAAATCAACACAACGCGAATTTCAACCGAATGAAGGCTCGGTTGCATTTTAAAGTTGCGACCATAGAGTAATAAATACATAGAGATTTCACTGTTATGTAATGATTTAAAAACTGACTGCAGTAAAATAGTTCATGTAGTAAAACAGTTTTCAATATACAGGCAATAAATAATATTTTATGAACAACTTACGCATGTTAAAATTGTGTAAATAATTATATTAACTCTTAAAATCAATTTAATACAACATATTTAACCCATTTACATCAATTTTACAATTATTTTCATCAAATTTTACAATTGTTTACATCAAATTTTTCAATTATTTGCATCAAATTTACAACAATAAATCTTAAAACATATTAAAATGGTTATCTAAAGATAGAAAATTGAGTTGACAGTGACTTACTTGTGTTGCAGTTAACGCCTGTTCCAGCCAACACAAATGGGTCGTTTTATTTCTTGACTACAACACAACAGATTACAAAAAAAAAGTCGGGAAGAAGTTTACTGGCATGGCTGCTCTGTGTACACCACAAGTACATAACACCTCCCCACGATGCTATGGTTGTCCGTCATTCCAGAAGACGAAATGAGTATTTGTGTGCACGTCCGGCACAGCTACGCATTTATACGCACTGGATGTGCCAAAATCTGCCTTTATTTTTCACAATCGTGTACCCGCAGTACCCGAGGTAAAATAAATCTGTGAATAACAATATGTGTTTAAGGATTTATATATGCAGAATGATGTAACACAAGCTGAATATCAATTTGCAGGTCGACGACGAAATCTATCTTTCGAGATACTTTGTGTGCATAATTTTGCCTGCATAATACCTATACTTCATCCGGTTGTAAATTCATAGTCTGTAGAAGGTATAGGGGAATAATTGTACCACAATTGATATTATTTGGTTCAGGGAGAAATCTGACACTACTGATATTCTGGGATCCAATTACAAATACCTGTATATGCTCTATATCACCAAAGAGTTTCATTTCGAAATCATTCACACCACATGCAAAAATTGTACGTCGGGCACTCCAGCGCATATACCCACTGATTAATACAAACTCCGTCACCAAATTTATGATAATAATATGCTGTCCAAGATATGTTTACATCGCAGCCCGTAACACATCACACCGAGGTTAGATTTATTTTGTTTATTTACGACGACCAACTGTGTATAGTGTGCGCAGGAATAGGGAATAGGTACATATTATGTATATATAGACCATTACTGTATAGTTGGTTAAATCGAAAGCTTTCTTTTATACAAGGCAATTTGTCTTATTCTGATGCCGAACACGTTTTATGACATTACATTTACGCTAAAGAGTGTTTACAGATTGGACTTCGTCAATATACAGTCTTGAAATGACATTTGACGTAGGAGTGATATGGTTAGCGTAAATCCATAAAACAAAACAGGTTTTTAAATTTAAAAATGAGATATTAAAGTTTTATAACAGAGTGTCATAATAATAAAATTATTAGACGAATTAAATAATTAAAGGGTTAATAATATTTTATAAGCTATTTATAAAACTAACGTACTAACAGTTTGATATAGTATTGTATAATTTTTCCTATTATATTTATATTTCTATGTGTATATAATTATTTTATAACAAAGCATATGTTATATAAATATTGTTTTATATAATACTAATGTCAAAGTTTCTTTATAAATATGATATCGATCTAATGAAAATTTAAAGGTCATAGAATATATACGTATAAATACAGGAATTGTAACTGCACTTTAAAATAAATAATTACAACTATGAACCTATCTCTGAATAATTTGCAAGACAACCTAGAATAGATCAAGAAATTATGTTTAATTCTCGAATGTTACAACTGGGCAACAAAAATCAATTGACAGAAGATCTTATATAGTGGTTCGAAAATTAGAAAAATGCGTTTAATTACATTACAAAAGTTCTGCTAGAAATAAGCAAACTTTGTTCCATTTCAGTAAAAAGTGAAAACCACTGGTCGAAGATAGTTATCTGAGTGGTGTCTGCTCGCGAAAAAATCAAAATCTAAATTTAATATATTACATATTGGTCCGATACATATAACTGAGCAGATTGTACTTTCAATTTATAAAAGAGCAAAAAAGGATTTTTTTTAAATCAGTGGCCCCTAATTAAGGCGAATTCAACCAAAAGTTTTATTAGATAGGTACATAACTCTATAGAACACATTATTGGATTCAAATATATAATTATGATGGGTTATGGGGTTTCATGGTTGGCTCCAATGTAAAAGAAGATATTTACAGTGTATTATGAGAATAAAAATCCTTTATGTTCACCAATTTCGATGTGACATATAATCACATTATTATAGAGAAACAGCAAGTACATCCTCCCGGAGGATCCAACTGATTTTAATCAGGGACCACGACGCTATTTTTTTATTAGGGGTGCTAAATATAATGGCTACCTGTTAGTAGCCTATAAGTGATTATATATTATTTGGTACAAAGTCAAAATATATCGAATGCTGGCAAAATATTAGGGGTGCTTATAAGCACCTCGAGCCCCTGGGCCTCGGAGGCCCTGTTAATGGTGATGTTTTATAATTGAAATGGTAGAAGTTGCAGTGCAAATGAGCAAGCATATATCCACTTTCGTCTTTAGCTCAAGTCTAAACACGGTCTATATAAATTTGTATATCGATTATATATAGATAATATATATATTAATGCATCAGTTGACGTATACAATATTTCCCATAAATAATATTTTCCTATATTTTTGTGGATATACAGAAATATATTGAAGAAATTTTATCAAATTATCTTTAATAATAATTTATAAAAATTTATTGGAATTTAACTTACTTCAACAATTAAAATTTTACGACGTAATCGCGGTAACTGAACAAATGGTATAAAAAATATATAATTATCTTTCCAAATATTAAAAAATTTTCCATAGAAAATTTCCTACTTTATCTATTAAATCCAAATGTAGAATATATTAAAACAAATTAAATTCTATATACTAATTTGTATAATTAATAATAAATAATGATCCATGATGCAATAAATAATACTATAATGATAAAATTAACGCATAGGTACTTTTTCAATTAAAATTTACAAAAAACATCTTCAGTAATAAAACTTGTTTTTAAATTCCAAATGGCAAACATTATTCATTCATATATATCGATTATAATTTTAATTGTATTTTTAATAATAAAAGAATTTTATACAATTAATGACGACGACGTACATTTATTATATCCCACTATTTGTATACAACTGTTAACTTGTAAATTATAGATTTGACTGTTGGATAAAACACGGTAAACATTTTCAAATTATATTAAAAACTTGGAATTTAAAAGAAAATTATTCGTTATATATATATATATATTTGTTGGTGCACAATAAGCCTGTATGTATACAATATATATGCAGTTTCAGTTTCAGAAAGAATCACTTTGAAAATATAGCTCATTATTCTCTACCCACTTTTCAACTTTTGAACATCGCGATATTTAATCTTCGTAATGTTTGATGTATTCCACTATACTTTTGAGTAGTATAGGAAGAGTGGATTCGACCACACTTATAAATAAATTCATA
>JAUZND010000565.1:0-63336 GCA_034780555.1 Coelogynopora nodosa | reverse complement strand
TTAATGCAAATTGGATGTTTTCGTCCAGTGCCACTAAATACGTAATTTTTTTATTTATGCCACTACTAACGGGTTAATAAATAATAAACTTTTTAACACTATAAATAAAATATAGATAAATGTGTCTTTATTTACATTAATTATGTGCCCTAATTAACATTTTCTAAGAATTTATGAATTGTTTTAACTCTAGTTTTTATTTCCCAAATTGTCACAATTGTCATAATTGGAACATGCCTCCATTCAAAAAAGACAATTATTAATATATAGTGCAATTTTTTGAATTTAAAATTGACGTTTAGATACATGTCCTTTATTTAAACTTGCATTTGATATTGAAGCACTTTAATTTCAATTATTCTAAACAGCCTACTCACTATTTTTGAAAAATAAAATACACTTGCTCAAACACTAGATTTGTATACAGATGTTTGTCAAAAATTAACTTGCAGTATTTATATATATAATTTTGTAAAATTGACTCATTATCTGCCCTTTTCTCGTGTTCTTATTTTTTGCAACAACTTACGTTTTCTCTAAATTAAAAACCAATTAATTAAATTTAAAATTTATACTCATACATACCGTACTACACAGTTTTAATCCGTATAAAACATAATTTACACTTTTTACGTGATAAAAAAATAATCTTGACAAGAAAGTTGTTTGAAAAAGTAATCTTGAGAAAATTGATTTTATTATGTTAAAGTTCTTGATTGCCCTTTTATCAAGTTTCATGCTACTCCATTTGTTCACGGAACAAAAGGTTTTGAAAAAGGAAAGCTTCATTTTGAATGAAAGGGATTTTGGAATCAATGTAGTGATAAATAGAATAAATAGATACAACGTAATTGCAGATGAAGGTAATACAGTTTATGCAATTAGTTTGAATGATTCAAATGTTTTGAATGATAAATCCACACCAAAAGTTAATTTTAATCAAATGGAAGGGGTAGAGGATGTTTATGTAATGTCAGATACTATGAAGACGGTTACGGAAGTTTTCAAGTATTTTATGATTGCAATGTCTATAATTGTTAATCTTTTGTTTGGATTTAAATTTGATATATCTCTGTTTAAAAAGTATGGGAAGAAACCTTACATTATTATATTGGGAGTTTTGTGTCAATATACAATGATGCCATTGGTATTTAATAAATTTGTTCTAAAATAAAAAAATGTAATTTATGAATTTGTTTCTAAAATAAATGATTAAAATTTGGTAAAAAATGAAAAAATGAAAAAATGTAATTCATAAGTTTGTTTCTTAAATAAATGATTAAATATGAAAAAAATGTAATTTTTACTAGCTCGGATATGCAACTGTACTCTTGTTCAAACTTAAAGGAGTCGAAGCATTCGCAGTATTTCTACTCGCATGCTGCCCTGGTGGAGGTGCTAGCAACATGCATACCGCCTTACTAGACGGCGATGTAACTCTTTCAGTCATGATGACTGCCACTAGTACTGTCCTGGCATCTGGTAAAAAGATTACACATAAAAATACAATAATTTTTAATTAGCAACGACACTTTTTTGGTTATATACGCTGGGAAAACTAATAGTCATCTTTCCAAACAAGAACATCAGCGAAGTAATACCCTTTTACTATCTCATAGGAATTCTAGCATCACTCATCCTCCCTCTGCTTCTCGGAATATTTTTAAAATGGAAATTTCCTGCGAAAATAAACAAACTACTCAATTATTTTAAAATTATAATAGCCGTAAAGTTTGTAATAATCACTACACTTGCCATTGTAGTCAATTATGATGTTTTTTTCTTTGTGGAAAAAGAAATGTGGATAAAAAGCATGCTGTTACCCTGGGGTGGCCTAGTATGTAGTTTTTGTTTTATAAAACTATTCTGCTACCCGTATACTCAAGTAATTACCATTGCAATCGAAACAAGTGTTCAAAACGTGGGAGTAGTGTTTATAATTCTATTGGAATTGTTTCAGGACGCCAATCTCAAAAGAGGGTTTGCAATGACAGTTTGTTTGATTCTAGTGACTCTCATACCACTCATTTTAACGGAGATTGTTTACAACGCGTATAAAAAAATATCAGCCACTCTAGCAAAAAAAAGAAATGAAAATAATATAAAAAATATTGAAATGAGACCAAGTTTGCAGATTGAAAGTGTGACATATAACCTGTGAAATGTTTTAATATAATTTATATTATATAAATAAAATATTCTAACATTATTTTAAAAACGTGTGTTGATTTCGCACTCTTAGAGATGAATTGTTATTAGTGTTATCGGGTAATAAATAATAAATTAATTTTAATTACGAAAGTAGTAGGATACGACAAACATAATTTACAAGAAAGATAAACGAACCAAAATCCTCAGTTATAATTTGTTATTTATAAGGTATTATTTTTTTATTATTTAAATTTAAAAACAACAATTTTACAAAATCTAAATTAATTTTCCCTTTTTCTTTCCACCCTTTTCGTAATAAACAAGATTATCATAATTATGATTAAAATTATGAAATAGAGGAACAACTCCAACAAAAACCCACCTCTAACATCAACAACTTGACGATAGTTGTAAAACTGATTAAAGGCTATATAGCCAATGAGAGAGGCAAAGTTTTCAGCCGACGTAAGAATAGAAAAGAGCTTTCCATTTTCATTTCCATCAATCATTTTACTCATCATTGACTTTAGAGTAATAACAAAAATACCGGAAGGAGATCCTGTAATTTCGCTAACAAAAATTAAAACTGCCGTTGAACTGTTATTTAATGTAATGAGACGGAGAAACATAAACATGAGTCCGAAAATGCATATAAATATGTCTGAGCAGTTTAAGTATTTGGACATTATCAGGGGGAGGAATAGGGTGGTAAACCCCAGAAAAATGTAATTTATTGTGAGAATGTAACTATACGTGTTGTATCTTAGACCTATAGATTGAGTAAAGTATAATAGTATGTCTGTATGACCTGCTTTGCAAACTTGGTGTATAATGAGAGCCAAGCATAAGGAATTTAAAACAAACCTATCGTAGTTGTCTCGTTTTTTAAACATGACGTTTACTGATTGTCGTAGGTTATCGAGGGTTATAGGTATTGTTGGTATATAATAAAGCTTACTTTTTTTGGTATCCAGGATGGGTTTGGCGGTTTTTTCGTTTAACTTTTGGTTGTCCATTTCTAGATTTAGTTCAGTTGTGATGGTTGGCGTGTCGATATTGTCTATGTGAGATTCTGTTATATTGGAATAATAATTAGTCTTTTCAGTTTCCAAGAGAAAAGGTTTGGTTTCATTGGCTATTAAAAGTGTACTATGATTACTACTAGTACTGGACGAAGATTGGCCAGAATATTGATTAGTATTAACAGAGTCTTCAATTTCAGCAGGTAAAGCGTCAGTTTGGACAATATGATCATTTTGATTCTCTTTGTCTCTTTCTTGGGTAACAGGTGCTTCATTATTGTGGGAAAATATGAATACCACACAGAGATAATTTGTTACGCACAATAAAAGAATGACAAGGAAAAATATCCAATTAAAGTCTGAGACGGAGAGTAGGAGGGCGACAGTAAGACTCCCTGCAAATGTACCGAGAAATCCTATTCCCGACAACTGGCCAAAATATTGAGTTCTTATTTTCAGAGAGGAATTGTCGCTAATGTAACTATATAGAGCCATGATTATAAGAGAGGATTTTCCAACTAATCCAATAATGCTTGCTCCCACTAGCGTTGTCCAGAAGGAGACTGCATAGACTGTTCGGAAAGAGGATATAAAGTACATGAGGTTTCCAATGATGTATCCTATTATCGTGATCATTGCGGGTGTTCGGCGATCGTCTAAAATGACTTTAAATGTTTAATATATAACAATTATAATATATTTTAGCTGAATATCATGTCTTTATACTATAACCATAGATACAATTGATACCTATAGTATCTTGTATGCCGATTTACCCTCTATTAATCACTTTTCCCCATAAATAACTTATAAAATTGAAAAATAACGTGGTCAAAAATCCAACTGACCAGTGGACGTTTCATTATTTCTTGAATTGTGACCAATTTTCTTTTAGTATCGGTATATTATAAAAGAGTATATGTAATTTAGTATAATTCAACATTTTGTTGGATTTTATAATTGTTGTAAATAACAGTAAACTGAAAATCAGCTGATATAGTCTACAACTGGTCAGTTCACTTTTCAATCATGTTATTCAATTTTAATTTTTTTCCTGTAAATTACTGTGGTATAGTAATAAAAAGTATAAAACACAAATTTTTACTACTATTTCTATGGCAACGATATATAATATCGTTGATCAAGAATTTTTATAAGCGTATCATGTGACCCCTCGTTAGAATCACAACTATCAAACTAAGCATATACCCGCACATTTCCGGTTATATAAACTGACTGCTCAAAAGGTATTTAATTTTTTTTACTATAATTTTGAATTATTTTGCATTATTGTGAAACATTTTGAATAGTTGAACACAGAATTTTCCATCAACTAAATTTTTTAACATTATATGATATAAAAAAATTACTAAATTTATCACTCCACGCTCCAAAAAACAACCCATATACAATCGCCGGTAATGTCGTAACAAGTCGATAATATAAGATGCTTCTGGATAAAATTGTATTTCTAGACACACCCTCTGTCAAAGTATGTGCTGAAATGTCATAAATCATCAACCTAACGGTAGGATCAACAATAGAATGTATAACTTTGAAAAGAAAAAATATAATATCCGCTCCTAGCTTGTGTCCTACTGCATTCCTGTACTTGTCGACAAATCCGCTCATGATGATTGATCGTAACTAACCTTTAACAGATTTTTACTGGTTAAAAGTTGAACAAATTTTAAAAAATTAATCACCTTGATACAAATTTATACTACAAAATGTCAATTAAATCAGAAAGCTTTCAGGATTTAAAAAATACTTGCAACTAATTTACAGCACGGCAAAAACACAATCTCAAACAATGTTAATTAAATAAAAAGCAACAAAAGTAATGCATATTGTAGTTCATTGTTCAAATATGTAACATTAAATGTATTAAAATTTTTAATATATGAATTTATATAATGTTCAAAATCAATCTCATTATCTAAAGAATGGGCTTAATTAAACCTTAGCTAGCTAGCCAAGCTGATATGAACAAAACAAATAATGTGCATGTAATTTTAACGTTTTGAATTTTTATAGGAATTTTTTATATAGATAGATATTAGTCTTTAATTATGTTGAGGTATTATTATTATATAAATGATAATTTATTTTAATAGCGTATTGTGCAAAATTCAATGCATTAAACAATAATTATGTGGATAGAATAGCCATATAGATGATTATTAAGAATTGACAACCTGTAGAGGTGTTGAGGTCAAATTCAATTAGCGGATATTACTTATGAATATATAATTGGAAAAATTATGTACATTTTATAATATATTCACTTTTACAATATTTACACCCTTCTATATTATATAAAAAAGTTGTATTGATTATTATACGTGTTTTAATACTTTTTATTTCTTTAATTTTTTACATTATTGGATCATGATGATTCAAGTTTAATATTTCTTGTAGTATTTATGATTTATTACATTTGTAATATTTTTATATAGATCTAACGCACGATTAGAGACAATATTGCAATTAGTGTAGTCTGTAATTACCATAATAAATGTCACAGGGGAAGGATGGCCAATGTATGGAGTATGTCATGAATAATTTTACAAAGATTGTGAGTAAGAATAGAGATAATGAATCTTGGCTGCATGTTAATGGATTAAAAGCACATAGGCTTAGTATGTCTCTAGTATGCAAACGAATTGGACTTTCTCGATTAGCAGGTAATTGGATAAATAAGAAAAAAAATAAAAAAAAAAAAATTTATCCTTTTCAGAAAATACACTCTCGACAGTGATTAAATATTCACCAAACCCTAAAATACTACAAACATGTGAAAAATTGTATTCAATACTCGAAGTTTTGATCAACTTGTTCAAGAGCAGAATTCGGTGGTGCTTGAGCGGTTCCCGGCGAATTTTCGGCATTGTAGATAAAAACGTCACTATCGTCTACATTTCAGTTTATAAAGAACAGGAACTTTTTATCAACGATTTTAGAATTTTACTTAATCAACAATTGTGCAATTTAAAAGATGTCAAGTTGACTGTGTAATGAAAATTTTTATATATAAAATTGTCTAATAGTACCATTTTTAGAGACGGGTTGTTTTTTTATAGTCTAGAGTTTACAAAGCCTTTAAATGTGCTTGAAAAGTATGAAATTGCCGCTCTCGAATGGTACAAAAGTGTCATACAAAAGGAAAAAGTAATTAATAACCAAAATAATGGGAAATGTTGGGAGAGCGTATTTCAATTAGCTGTCAAAATGGTATTTAAAAATTATTATAATTTCGAAAGTTAATCCTTTTAAAATAATTATTTTAGAAAAGTAATTCCGTTTTATTGTGGATTACTGATGACTTGAATTTGATGCAATTAAACTTAGATTATAAAGAGGTTAATTTTTAATTTTTAAAAATGATATTAATCACATTTTTTAGGAAATGGGAGCAAAATTACAAACATGCGCTTACAGGGTTGAACATCTACAAAGTATTGACAACATGTTTAGCAGTGTTGGTGATGACTCAAAATGGAAGTAAACTTTATACATAATTTAATCAATTTGACGAATAATATCCATGGAAACAATAAACAGTACCCACCATTGAGTGAAAGTCACGTTTGTGATTTGAACGAATGGCTGGAACATGTACTTTGTGGTAGTATTGTCGAAGGAATATACGTGTTTTTATTTTAAAAAATATGATACTGGGATTTTTTTTTGTTTTTCTGTTTTTGAGGGATACTTAATATTCGGTCTAATTGATTATTATTTTTAAATAATATTATTCAATTAGATTCCACAGTTTCAACACAAACACAACAGAAAACCCACATCACACTGCCCATCAGGATGTAAAAGTTGAAAACGATCCAATCAACCTAACCGACTCACAGCTAAACTTAAACTGTCCACCTAACAATGTAAAAAACCTCGATTTTAGCCTCTTATTTACCGAGTTGAAAAAATCAGAAAACATTCTTTCCAAACTAACAAATATCAAAAATTACTTTTACTCTTATCAAAAAGATAAATTAAAGCAGCACGAGATCAACATATTGAACAAAAAAGTCTTATCAAACGATATTGCCACTTCCCTTATGTGGCTTAGTGTTAATGGCTTAGAAGCCCATAAATTGGACATTTACACAGTGGTAAAACCGGTTGTTTTTAGACATTGTGATGGAGTAGTCAACATTAAACCACAAAGACAAAACACTAAAAACGATAAATATTCACCAAAAAATGTGATATTAGTAAATGCCTTATACTGCAATGGAAGATTTGCACACATTGAGTGGAAAAACGGATCCATTATGCACGTCAACGTCACAGATGAAATTTATCGAAGATATAAATGCAAACTAGAAGCGATAAAGACAAAAATAAAAAATAGAATAGGTTGGTTGCAAGACGGAAGTCGAGAGTTGTTTGGAAACTTGTCGGAAAGTTGTGTATGTGTCATTGTAGACACTTCATTATCTATGAAAAGAAATATAGCATTTTTAAAGGAAAAGTTGCATCAACTTTTAAAAGAGCAAATTTGTCATTTAAATAAATTCAACTTAGTTCAATTTGGCAGCAAAATCGCAACATTTTCCAACAATTGTGTACAAGTAAACCAGGATAATATTGAACAAGCTCATACATGGATCTCAGAACTAACATGTGGCGGTACAACAGAAACTTTGAAAGTTTTAAAAAAAGTTTTAAACGACGGTGAGATTAATGGGGCTTATTTATTAACGGATGGCAAGCCCAACGATCCAATGCATGTTATTTTACAGTATGTAGAAGATGTTTATTATAACAAAGAGTCAGATTTTTACGTGTCTATTTTACCCCCCATTCACACGATATCGTTCAATATAGAGGATAAAGATGCCAACCAATTTCTTATAAATTTGGCTCAATGTACACGTGGAAGGTTTCATATTTTTTCAAATAAAAACTTCTCAAGCGAGAATAAACTTGTAGTTGAAAAATATACAGAAAGCAACAATTATACTACGAATTTTGAAAATCAAAAAGAGAGTGAAAATTCAATAAATGACTTGAAATGGAAATCAAATGATTACATGGTGTTAGTGAAGGAAATTTCAAAAATAGATTCCAATCTTGAGGATATGAAGAGTTTGCGTGATGAATGCATGTTTAGACAAAATAAACAAAAAGTTTCAGGTAAAGTTGACACGATACCTGATAATTTTGAAAAGTTGAAAAATTCAGTTTCCTTCAAAGCTATAGGAAAATTAATCGATTCCAGAAATAGTGATAAAAACATCAAAAATATCAAAAATCTCAAAATTCTATCTAAAAGTTTGGCATCTCTTCCTCAAATGGTCAACCATGAAAAAATAAAAAGATGCAACTCTGAAAGTAGCATAAGTAAAAAGGAACAAAATCCTGTTAAATTAGACATAAAAAACCCCACTTTACCCTCTTATTTCTCATCACATTGGATTTCAAAATATGGTATTAAAGCGTCTAAATTGGACGTTGAAACGATACTACTGAACGGTTCTGTGCAACACAAATCGTCATATATCGACGTCATTGGTAAAAAGGTATTTTCCAAAGTTTACACAAAAATATTACCTGTCGGATATATACAATTGGATGAAACTGGAAACTCTCTCCTCTCAATAGTCAATCCACAATCAATCAATATAAAAAACTACAAAACAAAAATGGCCCATTACAGTGACAATTTAAAGTACATTTTTAACAGTCTACTGTGGAATTGGTATTTTGTTAAGAAAATGAGAAACGATTTCGAAGAAAAGGGCACTGTTGCTCCCTTTTGGCCACAGAATTTTCCTAAAGAATGTAAAAAATGCTCATTATGCTTGTCAAAAGGTCGGATGAAAAAACAAGAGGAAAATTACTTTAATTGGTGGGATCTTGGAAAACGAAAAAAACTTCTCTCTAAATTGTTGGATAAGCATCAAAATCAAACTTTTGTAAATTTTCAAAGACTAGGCGAAAATTTACAAGAAAAGTTTGACTGGAGTGTAGAATTAAAAATTGTAGAGACTGAACTAAAAAATGTTGAAGACAACGTACAAAATTTATCAAAACTGTATAGAATGTGCATAAATGAATCAAGAATTGAAAATAAACATAAAAAAGACAAGGAGAAATTGAAGATTAATCTAAAAAATGTAAATAAAATAAGAAAAAGGGTCAATTTTCACGCAGGACACGTTATAGCAAGAAACTATTATGACGGGTTTTTTTACGATGGAAGAGTTTTAAAAAACGTAGACCCTAACACCCTTTTAATTAAATTTATTAATCTATCGGCCAAAAGAGAAGTTGATCGCACTGTCGTTATTTATATTGGAGGTGCGTCTTCTAGACCGAAACCCGTTGTTGGAGATTGTGTACTAGCTTTGGTCAAAAATGGAGAAAATAATTATCACTGTCATGTTCCAGGGGTGATACTTCGAATCCAACAAGATAATGGAACAGGGATCATGAGAAATTATGATACACATCATATAACAGTTCGGTTGTATAATGGACAGATTGTTTCATGCCGACAGAAATCAATTTTAAAGATTCACAAACTTCGCTACAACATGTTTACACGATATATTTATTCAGTGTGTGATAAATTGACCAATAATATGAATACGAATAATTTTAATGCAGAATTTGAGACGAGCGGTTTCAAGAATACAAGCGAGTTTATGTCAGTGAATTTTAAGAAAATGGTAGAGGATGAAAATAAGATACAGTCTGTTTCGCAAAAGGAGATTAAGCAAGCTAAATTTACTCTTTCCAAGATAGTTGAAAATAATGGTAAGGATACAGTGGGCCAGTATATAAATAAAAATATGACTAATTATTCTGCTATATCTCCCAGACTTTTGAGCACATCAAATATAAGTCTTGAGCCGGCACGGATAGAGACATTCAACAGGATAAAGAATGGGTTGGATTTTCAACAAGTTTATACACATGACGGCAGTTTTTATGAGACATTGAAGAATTCATCGGATGAAGAATCGTGTTCGAATATAGATGTTTCTGTATTTTCATCAAAGTCATCCGTTTATTCTATGGATTTTTCCAATGACGATAGTAAAGTGTGTATGGAGACGGATAGATCAAAGTAATTTAAATTATAATAATAATAATAATAGTTTTTATGTACGATGTATATTACGTGTGAGTGATAATAACACTGTTAATGAGTTCTTATGTAAGATATATACTACATGAGTGATAATAACTCTCTTAACTGTTTCACTGCGGATTACGAGAGCTCGTTGTGCACTTAAATATGAAAATCGAATAGCCAATTGTCAAATTTACTACATTTGTCATGATCGTAAAAAGTGACGGATAATTACGTCTCGATATGATGACAAATTTTAATCGATAGGCATTGAGTAAATAAATATGATCTAGACTGAATTTGCTTTAGTATAAAATGTTACTAAATAGTCTCCAGTGGCAGATACAACATTTGACAACAGGGGGAGCGAAAAACGTTAAAAATATATGTAATCTACGTTACCATAATATAAGCACTATATCCCGCACTAATGGTGATTTTTCCAATTTTTTTGCCGCAGTGAAGCGGTTAACGAGTTTGTGTGTAAGATAACAGTTCTTATATATGTTGTGAAATATATAAAATTTAAAAATTTAATTTAGTACCTACGATGATGGACAATCTGTACTTGTGAGATCAAAAACAAACGGTTTTTATACTAAAGAGACTATTATCGAAAGTTTGAAAGGTCAAAATCTATATTTCGTAAAATGTCAAAATGGTGAAATTTTTCTAGTCTCCCACTACGACATCATAAACCCGGAAACTGAAAATCTATTTAACCACTACAAACACGAATCTATATCTAAACAAAAAATATACGTAATTGCCCAATATTGCAACTTTCTACCATATTACCTTCCTGGCATCATAAAACAAGTTTTTGACAAAAATGTAGATGGAATCGTAACAAGAATAGCTGAAATTGAATTTTTTGACGGTAAAATTGCCTCTAAAAACTCGAATAATATGTACGTCATGTCCAAATCAAGTTATATGCCGGTAATTGTATACATTAAAGAAAAAATGTGTGAAATAGTTGGTCAAACTGTCGTAGCTCTCAGACTAGAAAAAAAGCTTTTTTCGATTGGAATGGCTAAAAAACTATTACATGATAATTCACTACAAGTTTTAATAGAATGGCCAGATAAAACCATCTGCAACGTTGAATGGAGTTTTATTTTTACAGCAAAGAGTAAAAGCGGAAATTTGAAAAAAAATTATTTTGTATTGGCTCCAATTAATACTAAAAAAAATTATTTTGATATTGGAACCACTTTGGAAATTATACAAGACAGTTTCATCTTTCAATCATCGCAAACATGTAAAATGTAATGATAATTTTAAATTATTCATAAAAAATGTTAAAAAAATGAATTTATAATATAAAATTTAGCAAAAAGACTGCTCAGATTTTGTGTTTTCGCTTATCCAAATTGTATCATGATCATATAATGACATTGATGAAGAAAGATTGAAAATTTTAATTTTCACTTACTTTTGAAATTTTAAAATAAAATTTTATCCTTGGTAATAAAATTGAACTTTTATTTTATGGTTTATTTTGATATTTTCCACGTTGAAACGCGTCTTTGACAATTTTTATTATCATAATCAGATTAATTGTACCACATGAAAGGTAAACTAAACTCGTATTCTTTTTCTACACTACTCAAAAAAGTAAATTTCACATTTATTGATTTATTTTTCCGGGATGATAAAATTTACTAGTCATTTTTTAAATAAAGCTTATTTTATATTGTCATGGATATAAAAAAATCAATTATTGTTTTAATTTTTAATTGAATATTTAAAATTTTATCGTCTCTCATAAATTAATCGACAATTATTTATTTTCCAGTTTTCATCTTCAGTTACCTCTAAAACTGGCGACACTTTGAAGTTGAAAAGTATTACCAAAATTGACAATGTATCGGTTCAAATTAAAAAACGAACACCACTTGACCAAAAAGACATAAAACCACATTTTATACATGGATCAATCCCTCATCTCTACAATTCTAAAAAATCACCCTTCACATGGACCACCCCACAAATGGCTCCTAAAGCGAGACAATCGCTATTTAAAAGCTATTATGCATGTTCCAATACAAGAACTTGTGATGATTTCTACTCTGTATTGCAAGCATATCAAAAAAGTAGTACTATTTATAAAAGGGGATTGGTAGAATTTGTTTATGAAGCTTTAGAAAATGTACACCACTTTGATGATTCGGGGTATAGATTGGACACGTATAAAAATATTCTAAGGCTATTTCCTAAAAATGTTTACTCCGCAAAGAATGCTTTACTAGGCGTTTCTAAATACTATCCTAAACAAAGTGAATGTGGTTCCATGATTTTAACGAATATGGATATGAGAGGAGTTATTCCAGATGAAGAATTTGGTCAAATGCTGAAGGAGATATTCGGTATATATTCAGATGTTTTGAAACGATTTCAGAGACAAATGTACTGGTTTCCAAAATTTAGAAATGTTGACAATAAATCCTTGACCGTTTTGCCGAAGAAATGGGAGAAAGTAGCTGAAATGGCTCTTGCAAGATTTTCGGATGATGTAACCAATCAAGTCGTTATTAAAAAGGTATTTATATAATTTTTTATTCATGACAGTAATAATATTATATTTTTTGTCCGATAATTTTTTTTAAAAGTACATTAATGATATATTCAATGAATAGTATTAATGCATTTTTCTTCGCCAGATTCTTTATATTCTATAAATTCTATAAAAACTATTATTTTTTAGAATGAAAATAATGACAGCATACTTTTCTCCCATAGCGAAAATCAATTAACGTTATTGAAACAGCTATCACAATCTCAGCCCATTTACGTTGAAGGACCATTTTTCGTATGGTACGGCAATCAAAAAATGTTTTATTACAGTCTACGTTCTTCTAATGAAAAACTGGCTGTTGATGAAGAATTTTTCGAAGACAATAAACCCAAAGAATCGTTAGAAATGGGTATACTAAAATTTTATAAAATTGTAAACTAATTAAAACAGCATTTACCAAATGGAAATTTACTTATGGAGGTAAAAAGTGGTACAAAAACAACGTGACAGTCCCTTCTCAATATGAACAGCGAGACGGTATATATTTTTCAACTTGCATCCCCCAGGTGAAAACATTGTCTAGTTTGAACGTTTGGATCAGTATGCTGACAGAAAAGTGTCCAAATATTGCAAAAAATGAATTTATATTCAACATTGAACCCGTTGAAAAAAGCGTAAAAAATGATCAATTGTTAAATTGTGATCCCATACCAAATCTATTAAACTTGACGTAAATAAATAATTTATTTTTAAAACTAACATTTATCATCAATTTAAATCATTCACTTGTACAATTCTTTATCATAATCAACATGCAGAGTATTTTTGAATATAAAGGTTTCTTTACACATAAACTTTAAAACTTTGTGAAATGTTCTAATAAAACTGACTGAAAAATCATTTTCCATATTCTGGCATGAAATGTGCGATAAGCTGTGGCATAAAACAAGTAAATAACACCCCACATCTAAGCACGTTTCTCTTTTCAAATATAAAACATTTTCCATTCTTTTGTAATGAATCAGGTATCTAAAACTGTTTAGTTTGTAATTGTTGGGTGGAATTTCTGTGGCTAAAAGAACTTGAACATTTCCGAGTTTGAGGTTGAGTTTTAGGTCCAGTTTTTGTACCATTTCTAGACCAAATGAATAAACAATCGTTTCAATTTGCGTAAGAAGAGCCAGTGGACATATTTTTAAAAACTCGTCGAATTTATCCGACATGTTTAGAATGTTTGTGTATTGTAGTCGGCTATTTAAATTGTTGAATTTAGAATTTGGAGTGTTCATTTTTTGGGAGAGATTCTCGAGTTTAGTAAATAGCTTTGAAGCAGATATCAGTGACATGTATTGATCAGACAGTGATACGTCTGTTTGTGAATCTAGATGTATATTATTATCGATATTTCCTGCATTTTCATCAGCAGTTTTTTCCATCAAGAGAGTCAGCTTGTGTGTATTATTTTCTTTTTTAAGTGAAGAATCTCTTTCTAGTGCTGTTTTTTTTAATTTATTAGCTTCTTGGTCATTAAAATTTAATGAATGTTGTGTTTTTGTTGCTTCTGCCACTCGAACATTTCTTTCCATATCTGGAAACGTATCATCCATGAGTTTCTTAACATTATTACTACTATACCCCGATTGAGAACCTTGAATAACAATATTTAATATCGATTCCAACATTGATCTTTCGTATTCCACGTCATCATACTCATCTATGCTGTCCTGGTTAAACCAACTATTGTACAGATAAAAGAATTTTGTACATCTGTTTTCAAGTCTCTTATCTATCAAGGAGATTAACGAATATTCAATATTGTATTGGTGCTGTACGTAACATGTGAAATTCAACAAGAGTTTTTTGTATAGTGGTATACAGTCCTTAACTTGTTGCTGGCCAATTTGCTGAATCATCTCAACAAATTTTCTAACCTCTTGTTCCAAACAACCGAAATGTTGCAACTTGTTCAAAAGTAACATTTTGAGACTTTTATTATTTATGAAAGAGTTGTTGACGTCTAATTTGGCCGATAATAGAGGCTCTAGGATTTTATAATTGTCAGTGATTGATGATAAGTTACATTGACTCTTTTCTTGGAGTAATTTTTCAATTTCATTGATAAAATTTGGCTGGAAAGTGTTCTTGTATTCTTTTAAACACTTGGTTACTCCCAAAGATAGCAATGCCAATGACCCCCTCAAGTTACTTCCTTGTGTAGGAGGATGAGTAGATTCCGATGTTTTTGTTATTATACATTCCGCCTCCGTGTCGTACTCGACACTACATACTCTCGAAATGTTGTTGGTCGCCGGGTCTATAGTACATTCTCCTAGTTGGATCGGTACCTTTTCTGTGGAATGAGGAGATCGCATATAACCGTAAAGAGGAGTCATTTTTTCACATTTTAGATCAAAATAAACACCAACAATCTTACAATTGTCTATATATTGACCAAAATGTTGATTTCCGAGTAAAATGGGAATTCTTAGTTTCTCATTGTTTTTATAATTATAAAAGCCTTGGACAGTTCCGGAATTTTCAAGCTGCTGGAAGGAATAAAACATTGACAGCCAGTACGATTGCGTGTCTACGAATTCAGAGTACAGGAAATTTGATAAAACATTCAGTTGATGCATAAGTTGATCTAATCCAGATTCATCGACGTTTTTAATGTTAGAAAAGAGGTTATTAAAGATTATTATGAAGTACGTTTTGATATAAGTTAGTTTTGATACTATTGGTTTTACACACTCGATATCCTTTATCAATATGTATGAATTTGTCAGTTTTCCTTCCTTGAAACACAACCCGGTACACATAGCAGACTGAATCGGGTTTTCATTCAAAAATGAACCGATCAAAGAAGGATGTACAAGTCTAGTTAGAGGATCAATCATCGTTTTTCCTAGAGCTATAAATGTTTGGCAGCATTTACAATAAGTAACGGCCAAAATGGGGGTGTAGAAGCCAGTTTCGGGATCAATAACACAGCTACCAACAGTTATCTTGTCATTTTGGAGAATTTGGTTTTGATGAATTCCGTTCATAATAACTTGATCGTGTTGTTCTGGAAGAGAAATATAAGGGATCAAAAAATCACCAATACAACATTTTGAACCCACGACACTTGAAATGTCTACTGTATCTGAGAAAACCACCAGTTGTTCCAAATTTGTGTTGTAAAATACATTTCCATCAACCGGAAAAAAGATTTTATATTTTTGAGAATAGTAGTAATCCTCAGTATTTACATCGCCTTCAATGGACAATGTATACTCTTCTCGCAACATATATAGGCCAGTTTCACAGTTCAAGTAAATTTGTACGTCAAGGCCACCTTTGGTATCCACAGAAACGTTATTTGAATCTTTTATAGTAGATATACAGTTACTCATGTCTAAAGCGATGGCATATTGCTTTGACAGATATCCTTTCTTAATTACATTTTCTAGGTGGTCTATATCTTTGAGTTGATGTTTTACAAGGTTTATTTCGACTAGCGTGTCATTTACAAACTGTATCAACTCGAGATGATCTTTTTTTATTATATCGGCAATATTATAAACAACTGTTGAGTATTTTTGGCACAGTTTTTTTCTTCGTTCAATTTCCACAAATGTGTATTCCAAATGACGATTCAAATTGCTCATTTCTACCTGATTTATAAACTCGTTTGAAGTGTCCTTTCCTTTCCCCACATTTAAAATTTTCTCGAGACCAGTACTCGTGTTGTGTAGAGATTTGTAAAATGTTTCAATTTTCTGATCAAAAACGTCCGCTTGATGCAGTACTAGAGCCGATTGAGCGTTTAAAATATCGTTGAAATAATTGACATTGAACTTGTCTAAATTCAAAAAAGTGGAATATTGTTGACTGAGATTGTAGTTTTTTTCATCAAAATCGTCAAATTGGTGAGAAACGCCTTGTTCGTTTGCAAAGGATTCAATACTTACAAGTTTGGACCCCTGGCTAGCCAATTTGGATAGATTAAAGTTTTTCCCAACTTTGCGAAGTTTTAACCTGTCGTTGCACGTCTTTTCCCATCCATATTTGTTGATCAAGACGTTTAGTATTATAAACACTACAAATACCGCAATTATAACTGATATTATCATTATGACGGTTTTTATATCGGATTGTACGAGAATTAGTTTATTTAGAGAGAATTTTGTCTTGACAAAATTCTGATCCGTTTGAGCGAAATGTCTATAAGGGGCGCAGGAACTCGAGTTTGTGGATATTCGAATGTATATAAGGTGGCCGTGCTGTTGACTGTGTTTGAAGACGTAACCACCCGGATTAGAAAATCTAAAGGGGAATAATTGATAGTTAGTGCCGGGTGTAGTGTCGTTTTGATTCATTTTGGAAAAAATACTATCGTCCAAATGAGATTCCAGAGTGTTGAACAAGTTGTGTTTGTCATGGAATATCGAATTTTTCTTTGAATGTATAAAAATAACGAGCTCATTGACAGGAATGCAAATAATGGGATTGTGCGTACCTGTAAAATGATGATTACTAATGATGGGAGACGTTTTTGTTTCTTGGCAGTCGGAATATTGGTTAAACAAGTGAAGGAGTGTATTTTCATTGTATTGTTCTACTGCAATAATGTCAACATGACTAATAAATATCAAGTTGATTCTTTCTGCTACTGAAAACTTTTGTGAGCAGTATTTCTCACTCAACGTAAATTGGTAATTTTTTATCTTGGTCAAACAAGATAGCTTGACTTTTTCTTGGTTTATTTGGACAAATGAGTTTTTAAATGATGCTTCATTTCTGCATTGAAGATGTAGGCTTTTTTCTAGTTTACTGAAACATTTCACATCACAAACGTTGTCTGGATCGATCAGTTTTGAACAAATGCAGTTTCCGACATTGGCGTCATATCTCACGAATGCGTCTGGTTTACATACGCTAGTTTTGCAAAATATGTTCAAGTTTTCAATCGAGTTGCATTCTCCATATTGGTTTCTTAAATGACCGTCAGGACAAGGGTCGTAAATACTTCTTTTGCAAGTCATGCCGAAAGGAGAGTTGTTGGACAAGTCTGTTTTGAAACCTATTTTACAAGTACATTGTCGGGAGGTTGTATGGAATTCGTTGGTATTACTGGGACATGTACAAGTTGTACTGCCAATGTCAGTCTCCAATTTTGATCCGCAGTAAATACAAGCAGACATGCCGGAAACTGGTGCAAAATAATGTTGTCTACATTTTATACACTCTTGTTGCGATTTGCTTGACGTAAACTTGTTGTATGTTCCCGCAATACAGGGTGTAGGGGATCCACTCCCCATGGGACAGTAATGACCTTGTGGACATGTATAACTGACGTTTTGTAAAGCTGTGTCGATCATTACAGCGTCTATATTATCAGATATTGTCGCTTGTGGACATACTTGTCCAGGAGGACACAAATTACACTCACGTCGCAGCTCCCCATGTGCGTAATACCCTTGAGGACATGACTGACATGTATCTGTGAAAGTAGTTTGAGGAGAACCACTTATAAATCTATATCCCTCTATACACTTTATATATTTGTATGATCCTACATTTTCCGATTCTGTAGGACAATAATGAGATTGTGGACATTTAGTCGGTACATGTGATTTTTCAGGACAATAAAAGCCTTTTGGACATTGTAATATTTCCGTCGTTTCAGGGCAGTAAAAACCAGCTCGACACTTTATGGCTTCAAAACTCCCCATAGGACAGTAATATCCTGTACTGCATTTAAACTTTGGCACATTTAAACCGACATCGTTGCAAAAATAACCCGCCGTACATGTATTGCAATCCAAGCTTGTTTTTCCGTGGGTAAAATTTCTAAATGTCGGGACCATACAAGCGTGCTTAACGGTTGTTGCTAACGGACAGTAATTCCCTATAGGACATGGCCATAGTTTATACATGACTGTAGAACTTCTCATACAAATGTAACCAGCGGGGCAAAATTTGCAATCGGATATTTTGCTAGCTTCTTGAAAATCAAGATAAGTTCCAGAAGGACATTTTTGCATGATTTTGTTGTATTGGCAATAATGGCCACGACTGCACGGTTTAGGGATAATTGCTCCCACAGGACATTGTTTTCCAGCTGGACAAAAGTCGCAGTCGTCGATTGTCTTTGCACCAAATTTATTTATCACTTTTCCGTCATTACATTTTCGAGGTTTTATACATGCTTCGGGACACCAGTATCCGTAAGGACAGAGACTTCCAATCACGGGGAAGGAAGAAATTGAGGGGTTTGCAATTTTGTTTCCAATAACACAATAATAACCGGCCTCGCAACTACCTGTAATTTGACCATTTGTGCAGTATTTTCCGATGGGGCATAGTTTGCACTGTTTGTCTGTCTGCAGTTGGTTTGTTGGATTTTCAGTGTAGGTTCCTATATGAACATATAATATTATAATTTATAATATTATTATTGTAACATGTAGTTTTTTAATACCATCTGGACATAGAATGGGAGTGGACGATCCTGTAGGACAGTATGAATAGGCAGGACATATTGTAGGTGAAATAGTTCCCAAATTTTCACAATAAAAACCTAATCAATTATTCATGGAAAGTTTATTTTAAGAAAAGTTTCATATAATAAAATAATTCTTACCCATTGGACACGTTACACATGTAGATCCTTGCTCAGATGGTTGATAAAACCCAATCTTGCATTTTATAGGTTCAAAGCTCCCAATTGGACAATAATTTCCTTTGGGACACTTTCTATTTGCTGGCGTGGCAGTAGATGTCGATTCAGCCTCTGGGCAGTAGAAACCTCCTTGGCAAAATGCTGTGGGCTCAAACGCCCCCAAAACATTACAGTAATATTTCCCCAAACACGGTAAACATTCACCTTCAACTTTAGCGTTTAAATTTGGTTGTAAAGTTCCAATCGGACAAGGAATACCATATGAAGATGCTGCAGGACAGTAATAACCTTTGGGACAAGGTCTATTGACGCCATCGTTTGGAGATATCGACTTTGCTGATGAGATACAAATGTACCCTTCTCCACAATCTCCACTAGGAGCTGACAAACCTTCAGAATCACAATATTTTGTAGGAGGGCATGCAATGCAAAATATAATACTTCGAGCTGAAGTATTTGGATTATACGTCCCTCTAGGACAGTCGGTGGGGTTGTTTATTGTTCCTTTTTTACAAAACTTTCCTGTTTCACATGGTACAAGAGTTATAGTTGCTTCTGTCGGACATTTGTATCCAGATGGACATATTTTGCATTTGCCTAGTCCAGTGACATCAGAATATGTACCTGGTTGACATTTAACTGCTTCTGAAGCACCAGAGACACAAAAATGACCAGTTGGGCATATAAATCCTACAATTCCATCCGTGGGATTACTTAAATGCGAACCAGAAAGACAAACGTATCCCGCACTGCATTTTTTCATTTTCTGTACAGAATCTGTAGCTGCTTGACAAAACTTCCCAACAAGGCATTTTTTGCATTCTGTGTCTACCGTTAAACCTTTAATAAAGGAATAAGTTCCTTTTGGACAAGGTTCGGGAGATTGTGTACCTTTTGTGCAAAAGTATCCAATAGGACATAGATTACTTACAGCTCTAGATTCAATTTGGTTTAGTTGGCAAAAGTAGCTAAAATATTGAATCAATATTATTGATTAACAATTTGAACAAAATATTATTATAAAGTTTATGAATTATAATAAACCCTGCATCGCATTGTTCTACTACTGCAATCATGCCAGTCGTTGGACAGTAATAACCAATAGTACAAGTTTTGCATTGACTGACGTGTGAAATGGCTTCTACGTCATTATATGTCCCTAAAATTAAACAATATTAACGTTTTTGCCAACAAATATGTTTTTACCTGCGGGACAGGGAAACTGATTGCTTCGTATTGTAGATACCCCACAATAATGGCCTTTTGGACACTTGAATAGATACGGATCTTCAACTGCTGTCGTTGTAGCATCACAAAAATATCCAGGAATGCAATCTTGACATGTAATCATAGCTTTGACATTCTGAAACTTGCCCGAAGGACATGCCTTTGGAGTATGTTAACCTTGAGGACAAAAATGAGCAAATGGGCATTCTAGATTGGGAAAAATGGTTTTCGTCGGGCAGTAGTAACCTGCAAAGCACACAGCTATCGGAGCAATAATGGCCTCTCTGTTACAATAATAACCGGCTGTACAATCTGTACAATCGATTAATTTGACTAAACGTAGTATGTTTGAAAATGTTCCTTTTGGGCAGGGCTGAGGGTATGAACTGGAAGCAACACAGTAATAAGCTGAGATAAAAAATGAATATTTGGGTGAATCCACGTCAAAGCGAGAAATGCATGTGTAAATCGACCATCTTTGATTGGCATAATAATTTGTAAATGTAATTATTAGTGTATTTAATATCATAATCCAAAATATTGGGGGTATGAATGTTGTTATGGTGAAATTATGTACAATGATAAACGCGTTATTTAAAAATTTGAAGTCTTACAATTTAAAATATATGATCATTGATTCGAAACTTTACTAGTTATCCGATAGAATAAAAGTAGTAGATTCATATAAATTGAATGAAATTTAAAAAAAAATTATTTGTTTATATCATTACATAGATAGTGTACATCTTAACGTATTTTTTAAAAATTGACAGGGTAAAATGCCTAGTTTATTTTATGCTCGATATAATCTATAAAAATAATTTATAGACTAATTGTTTAATATTTGTATATAATTTTTTTATGTAGCGCGAACAGGTCACAGCACTTTGAGGTGAAACCCATATTTCGATATTTTACCCTTCCAATTTTTGGATATGTTGTTTAAAATTGTACAATTTATATATATATAAATTTTGAGTCTATTATTATTAAAATAACTATCCTAGTACATTTTTTTGTTTCTAATTATATCATGTTTTAATTACATCAAACTAAATTTCAATTTTTTTATTTGTGTATTTTGAACCTCATAAAGGTCCTTTAGCGTTATTACATATCTGGTTGTCATGATTTTCAAACCACTTAAATTTATGTTTTGAATAAGGATTCTGTATCTCCTAATTTTTAATATTGTGAAGATCAAAAAATGTCGAATTGCAAATTCTTTTACACTTTGTCGTTTTGACGTGGATTCACCCATTTATAACTTTAAAATTTACCTTTTGGACAAGGTATTTGAAAACGAGATTTGGAACCTATCGGACAATAATATCCTTCATTACAATCTCCCGAAACTATGGATAGTGATGATCTGTCGCAGTATTTACCTGCTGTACACTTCAAAGGAAAAGCCGACCCGACTGGGCAATAGAACCCGGCATTGCAAAATCCTCCGTTAATATAAGGCTAAAAATGTATATAAATATGTATCATTACATTAATTTGATGTTTAAATTTTGTATTATAAAGTTTTACTTTCTTGGAAAATGACCCCTGTTCACAATAATAACCTGCATCACATTGACCTGTTGGAGCTGTATTACCAACTCCTTCACAATAGTGCCCAGATAAACACGGTTTACAATCTTCTTCCTTTACGAGACCTTGAGTGTCTGAAAATGTTCCAGCTTTACATGCATTTGAATGTTGGTTTATTGTACCGACAGGGCAAAAATATCCTACAGGGCATATAGCGGGTGTAATAGTTCCAATATCGCAATAATATCCAGCGGGGCATGATATGCATGATGACTGATTTATAATGTCGTTGTAATAACCTTTTTGGCATTGAACCGGTGTGACTGTTGCTATATAAAAGTTGTTGAAATTTTGGCATAAACATTAAAAATTGTCAAATTACCCATGTTGCTACAATAGTGTCCAACGGGACATGGTGCAGCTGACCTAAGTTGAGATGTAGCAGTACAAGAATCGGTATTTGATAATATAGGGGAATCTTCGAATGATCCTTGTTCGCAAAAGAAAGCTGATTTACAAGGACCGGTAACAGACAAGAGGCCATATTCTATATAATATTTAATATATAAAAATATTAAATTATATATATTTTAAAACCTTGACAGTAGAATCCTGACTTGCATACTTGACAATCTGTTGCTATTTTATTTCCATTTTTCGTGCTAAAAGAACCAGGATTGCATTTGAGACTATAATATCCTGTTCCAGCCACACAGTAATACCCCTTCTCGCACAATTTTGATATGGATGATAGACTGTTTATAATTATGTTTTTTGTTAGACAGTAGGACCCTTCCGGACATTCTGTACACGCTTCTTTATTTGATGCATTAGCTAGTGTTCCATCAATACATTTAATAGATGTTGGAGATGCTGCCGGACAATACTCTCCGATTACGCAGTTTTTTTCAACGGCACTTTTAGAACCCGTGGGGCAGTAATAACCAACCGTACAGGGGCCGCTAACTGCAGTCAGGCCCTTTGTTGAACAAAAGAACGAGGACGTACAGGGGTAACATTGACTTTTCGAATATAAATTTTTTGTATTTGAGAATGTGCCTATTGGACAATCTAATTGGACGAATGATCCCGTAGGACAGTACTTTCCTGGAGAACAATCAACTTCTGTTTCTACAGATGCACCTCCGGTACAAACGTAGCCTTTTTTGCATTTTTGAGTCACTTGATTCATGGCTATTGTGGGACAAAAGCTCCCAGCGATACACTGTTGACAATCAGACAAGGCTTTCAAACCCCTTTTTCTGGAATACGTTCCAATAGGACATGGTGTGGGCACACTTGAAGCGAGAGGGCAATAATAGCCCGATGGACAAATGTTTGCTAGAACTGAATTTGGCGTCATTGTACTAGCTCCATATGTACAATAGTATTTTTCAGGACATTTTTCAACCAATGTAGCAATGCCCATAACATTACAAACGTACCCATCGGAGCATTTTTGACATTCTGCCAACGTTTTACCCATTTTATACGAGTTGTAGGTACCAGTAGGACAAGTAAAAGGTTGTTGCGATTTATCGGGACAATAAGATCCTGCAGAGCATTTTAAAATACCTGTGGGGTTATTTGTTGTGTGGACATTTCCTCCACAATAATATCCCACTATGCAGTCTTTACAAGTGAAGGTACCTGTTTCATCCTAATTAATTAAATTAAATTATTAAAATATATTAATAATATTTATGTAAATTAACTTGATATTTCCTCGCATCGCATTTTTTAGCAGCTGCACTCGATGCTGTACAATAATGTCCGACTGGGCATACAGTAGCCTGTGAAATTGATGAACTCTGGGGACAAAAGTACCCTTTGTCGCACTAGAAAATAATTATTTAAAAAAATGACTAGAATACATTATAAATAAATTATATAGTTTACGGTGCCTGATGCGTCGGTTAATCCTTCTGATGCGCAATACATTCCAGATTTACAAGGAGTACAGTTTGCTTCTTCAAAGTTGCCCAATGAAGGTAGATATTTTCCGATACCACAAGCAATGCCATATAATGTTCCTAGTTTTAAAATTAATGTTATTAACATTCTTGTTATAACAAATAAATGCTGATTATTTGTATTACCAACTGGACAGTAATAGCCTTTTTGGCATATATTCCCACTTACTCCATCTACCGGAGTTTCAATTCTAGAGCCTATATAGCAAGAATATCCCTTTTTACAATCCCCTGTTGGAACCGTAAGGCCTGTTGTTTTACAGTATTTTCCTGGTGAACATAAAACCGGCCTTTTTGATCCTTCCGGGCAGAAGAAGCCTATAATATATTTAAAATAATAATAATTTTTTTTATTCACCTATTGGACATATTCCTCCCATTGTTATTAGTTTTGGCTCTGATTTGTCAGCTCCTGCGCTGCAGTAATAACCAGCTCCGCTTTTTAATTTTATATTAATTATTTTTTAATAATATTTTTAAAAAAAAATAACTACAATTGTAGTACAATACCATAATTTTGTTGGAACAATAAGAGCAAATACATCGCAATAATATCCACTCCAGCATTTTAAGCAATCTTGGAGCGATTTACGATTTTTGTGATTGTTGTATGTTCCTTTGGGACAAGGAAATTGATCAGCAGTTTGAGTGTTCTATTAAATGTTGATTTTTAATAAATTAATATTTAACTTTTTATTTACAAAATTCCCCACTCAATATTTATCGTTACATTTTATACTACGGCTTAGTCTAAATGGTCACCTTTAATGTGAATAAACAATGAAAATATTGTCAGCATTATAATTCAACTTTAATCACATAATAATGCTAAATTTAATACATTTGAATGGTGATGGAATATTATAGCGGCAATCTTTAATAGATAAAAGGCAAATGCTATTTGAATGTAATAATTATTATATTTTATAACCAACTACTAATTACTAATAAAAACCATCAATATTAACTTGGTAGTTATTTAAATTAATACGACGTTGCAGTAGAAAAATTTAAATATTATCATTATTTCATTTGAATATTACAGTTGACATTATAATACGCAAGATTTATTAAAAAGTTAAATGAATTTGAAACTCAAATATATACTATTATTTCTACTCATTAGAATCAGTACATGCAGACCTCGTGAAAAAATTTACAGAGAATCAAGACAAGTCAAATTATCAGGTTTTTTTAAATAAAAACTTATTTTTATAATTTTTAACAATTAATTAATAATGTAAATATTTTAGATAAACTATACAGAAAAAGGAACATTATTTCATACCCAACACGTCATTCGAAAGCTTTTTGGCCTAAATACAACGAAATGAAAAAAACACAAAAGGTACCATTTACCGAAAAAATAAAAACTACTAAAAGTAAAACCAATTGCCGTCTCATTACAACTAGTGTTAATATTACTAAATTGGACATGTCACTGAATATCATCTGGCCTAAAACTTTTAATGTCAATACATGTGTTGGAACTTGTCATGTGGGCAATGGGATTGGTGGATTTAGTAATCATGTCATGATGCAATTGATGTACAGCAATTATATGACGCCACAATCAAAAAATGTCAGAAATCCCAGTTGTGTGCCTACTAAATTTGCTTCTTTGGATATTTTACATAGATCAAAGAACGGGACGGTGGAAATGAAAAGTTTAAAAGACATGATTGCTACCGATTGTTCATGTCGATAATTTATTTTAAAAAATTAGTGCTTTTTAAATTACCTCTGGACAGTAATGACCTAGTGCACAATCGTTTCCAATAAAAGCAGATGCAGCAGTTTGACAAAAGAAGCCTAACAACAATATTAATTGATAATTAAAATTAAAATTAAAATAATGAATTTACTTGTTTATTTTTTTTTAAATTAAATTTACCTGCTGGACAATTTTTACATACACTTGATCCAGGTTCATTTTGGTAGCTTCCAGCTAAACAGTCTTGTGGCCCACCAACACCAGTACAGAATTTTCCTATTGGACAAATTCCACCTATAAAATTAATTTTAATTTAATAATACTTGATTAATTTTAATTACCATCTACCGCATTTGAGCAGACATTTGGTGCCGGATACTTGACAGATTGAGTACAGAAATATCCAGGATTACATGCTCCTGTTACACTAAATTTATGAATTCCACTGCAATATGAATCGGATAAACATTTACTACACTCTGTTAACTAAATAAAAAATAATGTGTACATGATTTTTGACAAAAAAGGTGTTTTACACAACAATGATTCCAAATTAGATCAAAAAAAAATGCTTGATTTTTGAAAATAGTAAAAAAATAATTAAATATTAGTTAGCTGATAAATAAATAAATTTATTTCATCTGAAAATAAAAACTTTTTTTTCTTATTTCGACTCTAACTTTTTTAATAATTGAGTTAACAGGCTAATATTTTACAGGATGACCATTGATAACATGTGTGAAAAATTTGAATAGAATTTAAGTATGTGCCAAATGGTTCAATCTTATTTGGAATCAGTCACTTATAAATACAAATAAATTATTATTTTTTATAATGCAAAAAATGTCCACTAAAAATTCAGTTTTTCTTATATTTTTTCGCTCACCAACAATTTAGAGTCTTAAAGAATTCAAAAAAACTAAACAAGGAAAAAAATTTGATCGAAACTCGAAAAGATAAATTAATATACCACTGTTAGTTTTGCAATTGTGGAAGTGGTCGAAATGGGGCATGATTTCCAATTTAATACTGTACCAATTGGACAATAATAACCTATTGGACAGTCGTATTTCACATGTGCCACGATCGGGTTCGTATCATAATTATGACTGGTACAATAAAATCCTGCTTCACATTCCTTACAAACAATCTGCTCAACAGCATCCGTATAATATCCAGGAGGACAACTTGTTGGTTTTATTAACCCAATTTTCGGACAATAAAATCCTGAGGGACATTTATTGATGGTGTAATCACTTGTACCTTCTGGGCAATAATGTCCAATTGGACACTTTTCAGTCTGAGTTGACTTTCCTTCTCCAGTACAATGGAAACCACTTGCACAGGTACGACACTCTGAAACATCTGATAACCCGAGGATATCAGACCAGTGACCAAGAGGACATTTTATTGGAATGTTTGAATTTGCAGGACAGTAGTTTCCCACGGGTTTGCACTCTTCTGTATTATCCGTGGTTGAACCTAGAGGACAATAATATCCAGCTCTACAATTGCCCGTTTCCACTGAAGAACCGAGTGAATTGCAATATTTCCCTGCTGTACATTGACTACAAGAAACTAAATCTTGTCCTTGTGTTGTTGTCGAAAATGTACCAATAGGGCAGGGGATAGGTTCATATGTTCCAAGAGGACAATAATGACCTACTGGACATTCTATAGGACTTTTGCCGAACCGACAGAAATAACCTGCACTACATTGTGTGGTTGGAATTGTCAATCCCAAACTGTCACATATATAACCATCTGTACAAATCTTGCATTCAATTTGTGACTTTGCTCCAAATTTATCGTTATACTTGCCAATGGGACAAGGTTTTTCAGTGTTAAATTTGGTTCCAGACAAGCAGTAGTGCCCTTTTGGACAAGGGAAAGGAGTTAGCGATGTTACTGGCGTAGATCCTGTGAGCGTACAATAATACCCCGCTTTACATATTTGACAACTCAATTGATGTGTTTGATCATTATACTGTCCTGAAGGACATGTTATTTTGTCACTGTATCCTATTTTACAGAAATATCCTTTCGGACAAAAATTTTGAGATGGTTTAGGTGTTGTGGAACCAGCAGGGCAAAAGTATCCTGGATTACAGCTACCACTTTCGACAGAGAGGCCTGTTCCAATACAATACTTTCCAGCTGTACAATCTAGACAGTCGGAAATTTCTATGGCCTTGAAGATTGGTTGGTATTTTCCAATATCACAAGCAATGGGAAAATGTGTTTCTTGTGTACAGTAAAACCCTTTAGGACATTCATTACCTCCTATTCCGGTGGGTGTCTTAGTTGTCGATCCCGAGGTGCAATAATAACCTGCATCACAAGGCCCAGATACTAGTGAAAGACCAACTGTAGAACAGTATGATCCAGGAGTACACGTTACACCTTCTGATGATCCTTCCGGACAAAATGAGCCTAATGTACATTCTACGGGAGTAGCAGTTCCACGAGTACAAAACTTCCAAGCTGGGCATTTTATTTGAGTAGCAGATGTAGAGCCCGTATCGCAAAAGTACCCTTTTTCACATAGAGCGGTAGGTGCCAAAAGACCCTTTGTTTCGCAGTATGATCCTTTAGTACACAGCGTACATTTTGAAGCAGCCGTTAATCCAAATGTTGACGAAAATGTTCCGACAGGACAAGGAATCGGATCAATCGTTGCTTCCAGGCAGTAATGACCCGGTTTACAAATATTAGCAAAGGAACTCTGCGTGGGTGTGGCAGATTTGGCTCCCAGACCACAGTAATATCCTGGACTACACTTTTTAGTAGGAGTAATAGTTCCAGCAGTATCACAATAAAAACCGCCTGAACAAGGTCTACATTCACTGCTGCTTTTTAAACCAGTGACATCAGAATACAGTCCGATCGGACAAGGATACTGTGTACTTGATGCAGTCCCTTCTCTACAATAATGTCCAGCTACGCATAATATAGAATTTCCTATAGTCACAACACCTCTTGTATTATCACAAAAATAGCCTTCCGGACAAGGTAAACAGTCTGTCATGGCTATATCTTTTTGAAACGTTCCACTAGAACATATCGTTTTATCAGTTGCCTTTTGAGGACAATAATGACCTACTGCGCACACTAAAGTGTCTTGTTGAGGTTCAGAAGTACTTTCCGGGCAGTAAAAACCTATTATACACAATTTTGAAGCAGCAGAATTTTTTCTTCCATCACAGTAAAAACCACTTGTACACTTTTTACAGCTAGTTAAACTTGTACCTCCTGTGAAATCGTTAAATGTGGATGCGGGACATGCAACATGTGTTATTGCTCCGGACAGACAGTAACTTCCAATAGGGCAGATATATCCTCTCGTCCCGTCAGTTGGATTATCAACAGTTGATTTACTTGTACACACATATCCTGCTAAACATGGGCCAGTAGGTAAAGAGAGACCACTTGTTGCACAATAGCTACCCGCGGAACAAGCAAGCATATGTCCCGAGTTTACAGGACAATAGTAGCCAGCTTTACAAATACCGTTTTGAGAAGATTCATCTGGATTTTCTTTTGTAGCTTTAGAACCACAATAATAGCCTGCCCCGCATTGTTTAGATACAGCAATCAGCCCCATTACGTCGCAATAATAACCAAATGTACAATCTAAACAGCTTAGTAAACTAGACTGTTTTTCCAGAGGGTTGTATGTACCGATGGGACATTCATAAAGAGTGTAATCTGATATTCCACTGGGACAATAATGGCCTGTCGGGCAGTTTACGGGTGCAGTGGAACCCGCAACACAATAGTATCCACTTTTACAGGTTTTGCAACTATCACTGCCAATTTCGTCTTGATATGTTCCAGCAGCACAATCTATTTGTGAGACAGTTGCCGTGGGGCACATTTTCCCAACGGAACATAAATTTCCATCTATACTATTTATGGGTTTTATAGTTGTAGACCCTTCATTGCAATAAAATCCCTTCATACACGGCAAGGCATTATTACTGCTAGTAGTTGCTTTACTGGGACATGCGTACCCTTTTGGACATTTTGTACAGTCAGTTTCGAGCGTTTTTAGCCACTCACTTTGAAAAAAACCAGATTTACATGCAATTGGACTAGCACTCGATTCTGGACAATAATGACCTCTGGGGCATCTTCCATAATAACTGTCTGAGCTGTCTGGTGGTGTGGCAATAGAGGCTTGTTTTATGGACCAATATCCTGCTGAAATGGGACCAGTTACAATGTCTTTCCCCGCCTCGTTACAAAAACTTCCATCTTTGCAATTTAGACATTGGGATACGATAGACAACCCTTTTGTGGACGAATAATATTTTACAGGGCATTTGATGGCTTCTGTGAGTTTTAAATCAGTCGTACTGGCAGGACAGTAATGACCAATAGGGCACGGCTCTATGATTGAAACACCTTTACATAAATAACCTATAGGACACAAAAAACACTCGGATTGACCTCTGTCGCTGTTGTAGAATCCTGGAGGACAATCTGTTTTTGCACTAGACCCACCACTACAATAGGTGTACAATGGACAGATATCACCGAACGACTGCCCATATGGAGTGGACATGTAACTTCCCGTTGTACAATAATAGCCGGAATTGCAATTGCCAGATACAGAAGCGAGTCCCGATGTGAGACAGTATTTCCCATTTACACAAGTTAGACAGTCGGTTAGTTTAGAAGAACTGGAATTTGGGTTATAAGTACCCTTGGGACATTTCACCATGGTTGCCGATCCCGCAGGACAGTAATATCCTGGTTTACACAAATCTCCATATTGCACAATTTCCTTACCACCGGATGGGTCGCTATTGTATACTGGATCATTTTTTAACGCTGAACCGTAGCAAACGTGTCCATCTTTGCATTCACCTTCGGGGTCAGTTATTGCCGTATTGGAGCAATAATGGCCAGTTTTACATTGTATGCATTCAGACAAAAGGCTTCTATGAAGTTGATTTGAATAGGTTCCTGAGGGGCACTCTTTAGGAACAATAGTCTTGATGCCACAATAAAAGCCTTTTGGACATGGGACTGGAAATTGCATTGCAGCGGCTTGGCAGTAGAACCCTTCTTTGCAGTCAATGCAAGCTTCCATAGCTGGATACGGAGCATATGTACCAATCTTACACTCACTCTGAGCTATAGAACTGGCTTCTGAATAATATCCTGGGGCAGTGGTGAATTGTCTATTATTGGTTGCACCGCCAGTGCAGTAAAATCCTGCTAAGCATGGGCCAGTGGCTGCAATAGCTGCCAGTGTAGAACAAAAAAATCCGGGTGTACACACCTTACATTCAGTTATACCATTTATGCCTTCTATATCATTAAACGTTCCCACAGGACAGTTTAACTCTACTTCTATACCTTTTGGACAGTACATTCCTTTGGAACATATTCTTCCAGTAACGCCATCTGTGGGTTTAGGACTTGTTGACGCAGATATGCAAAAATAACCAGAATCGCATTTACCAGTAGGAGTAATGCTCGAGGGTTGAGAACAAAAGAAACCAGCATCACATTTTTTACAATCTGTAGCAGAGGTTAGTTTATCCTGTTTGCTATACGTCCCTACAGGACAAGCTGTCGGACTGATCGTTGAAACAGGACAATAAAACCCTGAAGGGCATGTTTTAGGAGTATTTGTTGCCAAACCGCAATAATAACCACTTTTGCATGCTAAGCAATCGGACAAAACTGACATTTTATTGTGAGGGTTGTATGTTCCTTGACGACAAGATTGTTGCTTTGGACTTATTGAACCAATCAATCCAAAAGTGTTTGGAAATGGATTTGCTATATTTATTGGACAAATGTACCCCTTTTCACATTGGCCATCTGGAAATCCTTTTCCACCAATGCAATATTCCCCGGCCCGACACATTGTACAATCAGATATTTGAGTAAGACCGACAGAAGCACCAAAAGTTCCGGGCGGACAATCTATCGGAATGTTTGTTCCTTCTAATGAATACTTGCCTAGAGGTGGTCTATTTGCTGCCGCAACATCTTTTGTGCCTGGTGGGCATAAATATCCAGCGGGACATTTGGCGGCCAACATTTCTACTTGAGACGTAGTTTCAGAAGAACATAAATGCCCTTCTTTGCATACATTACATATTATGCTCTTTTGTTGTGAATATAGTGAAAATCCACATTTAACCGCTTCCTCCGCTCCTTCAGTGCAGTAATGTCCAGCTGGACAACTTAAACAATCACCAACAGCCTTGGCTCCGTCGTTAGAAGTTGTTGTGACAGGAATATATGGATTTGTTTTGGAAGATTCAAGAGTTACTCCATCGGGCATGTAATGACCTTCTGGACACTTCACGGGAATCTGAGAGGCTTCCACGCAATATTGCCCTCGAATACATTTCCGACAATCTGATATTTGAGATTTTCCATAATCTCCATTGTATGTTCCAGTCGGACATTTTTTGCTATTGGGATCAGTAGAACCGGCTTCGCAATAGTGACCTGGATCACATCTACCTGATGTTTGCCATTCCCCTTTTCCAAGGCAGTAAAATCCACCTATACAAGACGTACAATCTGTTGAAACGGTACTTTGAGTGTTGGGACCAAATGTTCCGGCGGGACAAGGGAACGACTTTCCATAACTCGTAGATATGGGACTAAAAAAAATTTAAAAAAACAATTAATTTATATCTGACCAAAAATATCCTTTGGGACATGGTATAGGGGCGTTTTTGCAATTTGCCAACGTTGATTTACACGTAGCTACGACACAGTAGAAACCTGCTGGACAAGGTTCACATTGTGATAATGCTGTTAGACTTCCTAGAACGTCATATGTTCCACTTGGACACGACATACTTTTGGACGATTGGCTGGTTGTTATGCAATAGTATCCTTGATAATTTATAGATTTAAAAAAAAAACTTTTTAAATATTAAATATTCACCTGGTTCACAGATTAAAGTCTGTGGTACACAGTCTTCTATAAACTTAGATGCTGTGTTTGGATTGTGCTTTCCGTCGCGACAAGGTCTAAAAAATATAAAAAAATGCTTTTTATTAGAATAAATTTACATTGGATCAACAACCGGTTTCATAATTGATCCAGAAGGACAATAGTGATCTATAGGACACGTTGTACATTGATCCTCTGCTGACAAATCAGTTACTCCTCCATACGTCCCTGGTGGACATAGTGTACCGCTCGAGTAATTTTCTAAACAAAAGTACCCACGAGGACACGAAAATTCTTTATCGGAACCCTCGGGGCAATATTTACCTGCAGAACATGTGGTACATTCTGTTATCAGAGATAGACTTGTTGAAGTACTGTATGTTCCGCCTTTACATGCAAATTCCAAGCAATTTGTGCTTCTTTCGGGGCAAAAATATCCAGCTACACAGGGATGAGATGTATAAATTGAAAGTCCGGATTCTGAACAACAGTATCCGGAAGGGCAGTTTAAACAGGCGGAAATGGAATTGGACCCGGTAGCAGGATTGTATGTTCCTGAAAAATATACACAATAAAATGATTATTTATAGATTTTAATTATAAGTATAATAATTTATTATACCTGTGGGACATTTCAGGGAATTTTTTCCATCACAATAACTACCGGCTGTACATAACCCCGCAGTCGGGTTTGCAACAACAGACGCTTCACTGCAAACATATCCCATATCACATGTAGTACATGTAACTGCGCCTGCTGTAGAATATGTTCCTATAGGACATGGTGTCTTTTTATAATCTTCCGTGGATAAGCAGGAATAGCCTGCTTCACAGATTGTACATGTGGTTGATTTTTTAGAACTGTAATACGTTACAGGACATTTTACAGGTGTAACGTCCTTGTTTAGACACTTGAAACCGGGAGGACATTCATTGCACACATTGGAACCAATTAAAGAAAATTCTCCATCAGAACAAGCAATTCTAAAATTTTAAAAGTATAAAAAGACTATTAAAATTGAAATAAGTGTATTCTTACTCACTATTTAACGTAGGTTTTGGACACATGCTTCCAGCTGTACAAACGTTACATACTATACTGTTGACTGCCGAGTAAGTTCCGTATCGACAAGAAAAATTATCGTCTGTCGTTAAAATCGGGCAGACAGTTCCTGCCACACACGAATGGCATGTAGTGTCACCTTCTATAGAATATTTTCCACTGTTACATGGGGTTATTGTACTAGAAGTACAACTGTATCCGGCAGGACATATTTTACAAGATGATTGTTGGGCAGACGAGTAGTATCCAGTTCGACAAATTTTTTCAGCAGAATCAGTTCTGTAAGCAAAGCTTCCTATTTAGTATTAATTGATAAAATTAATCAAAAAAATGTAACGAATTAAAATTTTATACCTGCAGTAGCCATTGAACATTCTGTTGCTCCAAGTATATTGGAATATGTTCCAATATCACAGGGGTACATATTTATTCTTGTATAAAAATTTTAATAAATTTAATTTCTAAATTTAATTATATTATTATCCTACCCATCTGCATAATATCCAGGTTGAGCCATTAAGCACAATAGTTTCGATTTGCTCGGAAAATAACCTATAGTACATTGTGTCTTAGTTTTATAGCATTTGAATCCTTCTGGACATACAAGACATTCAGTTGCTAGAGCATCGCTATAATATCCAATATTACATAAAAGAGGTGGTTTATCAGGCCTAGCGCAATAGCTACCTGCTGGACAGTCTTTGCAAGAAGCGGCTGACGGATCTCCAAAATTATATTTGCCTAGATAAAAATTATTTTTTTATTATTTTTTCACAATTTTACCACTTGCACAAGGTATTGGTTGCTTTGTTTTGTCGGTACACGTGTGTCCATCCGGACAGATTAAACATTCTAATAAATTTTGATATCAACATTTTTTATTAACATATTATTTTTTAAAAAACACATTTTTGGGTAATCTTACTAAATGCTCCAGCTAGAGAATACTCTCCATCATTACAAGCGCTCATTACTACATTGTTTTGACAATACGACCCAGCACTGCAGATTAAACAAGTATTTGATGTGGGGTTAAAATAATAACCAGAATCACATTCTATACTATCTTGTATTGTAAAGCAAGTCGTCTCTGGTAGTTTTAATGATTAATATTTAATATAAATCTTTTATTAAGTATGATATTACGTCCTAGGCGAGATGTAGATCCATCAGAACAAATCACGGGGGTTTGATTATTTGTGACACAGGAATAGCCTTCTGGACACATGTTACACTCGATTGCTTTTGCAAGAGACCATCTTCCTATTGGACAAGGCACTTGGTGTATACGATCAGAGCATTCAAACCCGGCAGAACATTCCGAACACGAATTAGAGTTGAAATTGTAATACCCGGAACTACACTCGATCAATGCATCTCTAAAAACAGTTATAAAAATTAGGGTGTCACATGATCAACAAAACACTTGCGAAGTGGGTAGAATATATTTTCTAATATAATTTGATAATATGAGCATTCAAAAATAAGTATTGTAGTTGCAGTGGTCAATACAAATTTTTCAATTTTCAAATTAAATTAAAATATTTTTTTTATTAAGCATGTTTCTTGACAACGTAGACATCATTGGTACTCCCTACTCATTACATGTATTATACATTTTCTTATAACACTTATAAAATAAATTATAAACTATAATAATGTTTCTTTAATCTTCATTTTTAGTTGGGAAATTAAAATTTCATTTTAAGAAGTATAATTAAACAAAATTTTTTAACCAAATCGTTTTACCCCTTGTTAGAATAACAAAAAAGGACAAAATAAAGGTCAAGAAGTGTAAAATTAACTACCCTTCAAAACGCCTAAAACTATAAAATTAACGTTGATTTTTTTATTCAAATAATTTTAATTTTAAACGCATTTGATTGTTTATTTCGTGAAATTTATACTTTTTATTCAAACATTTTCATTTTTAAACCCATTATTTGCTATAAAAAATCCCTTTAAAATTATATTATAAAATTACGCTATTGTACAGTCACTTCCAGCTGGACATGAAATGCATTCAGCAATGAATTTATAAGTTGCTGTAAAATATATAAATTAAACGATCTTAAAAGCAATTTATACCTCCAGAACATGCATCACACGTAATAGATCCAACAGCAGAAACGGCGTTCGACCCACATGGAGTTAAAGCGCTAGAAGTACAAGAATAATCTTCTGGGCAAGTAATACAAGCAGTAGATCCTTTTAAAATTATAATATAATATACAATTTATTATAAAATATTATATTATTAAACGTGTCAAAATATACCCGTAGACGATGTGTACTGATGAGATGGACAATTAATTCCAGCAGCCAAGCCTTCAACAGGGCAATAAAATCCTACAAGACAATCAACACCTAATATCATAATTAATAATTTTAAAGATAATAAAAGTAATAACATATTTCTCCGTTGGAATATTTCCCGATGGGACAAATTGATGGGATAATAGTTCCGGTTCCAGAACAGCTATATCCAAGGGGGCAATTTTTGCACACTTGTATTTCAGTTTCGTCTGCATACGTTCCTTGAGGACACGACTAATTCAAATATTTAATTTTAATTTTTTAAAACGATATTAAATTTAAATATTTACTAGACAATGAGATGAGAGAGTCTTTCCAGTCAATGAATTATACTTTCCTTTTCCACACACAGTACTACTGATTCCATCAGAGCAACTATAATTTTTATTATAAAAAATTTATATTTTATAAATTATACGGTATTATAATTGTAATTATAAATAATTTATTATTATTTCAGTAATTACTAATTTCCTTTGGGGCATGTTGTGCAGACTTGGGCTGCATTTATATATTTTCCTGTAGTACACGCAGTCGCGCATCTTACCAATTTAAACCGGGACAAAATAAACACAACGAAAACTGACAAAAATTTGACATTTATCTTCATATTACTTTATTTTAAGTTTAACCATCAATCAATAGATTTATTATAAGTTGATTCATCATTATCATGATTATACAATTTATATTTTGTATATTTAATTGTATCTGTAGTTGTCAAAATTTGTTATTAATTAATATTTACATATTGAGGATTCTATAGATATGAATCCATAGTTCAATTCAGGACCTTTGTATTGTTATATACCGGGTATATTCTATTATTTTATGAATCCACGACGTTAATTGTATGATATAAAGTAATACGTCTCTTATCAAGTTATCAACATGTAGACAAAAACAAATCGTTTTATAAATTATAATATCTAATACAGATTCTATATCACAGAATTATTAATTTATATAAAAATTTTTATATAATTTATTTTAAAAAATAACAATATTTTTTTTAATTTTATAAAAATAAAATTTCTTAAATTATTCTGCTATTATTATACTTATTATTATTATTATATTATCGTAGAGATTCAATCATAAAATAAATTTTATTTATGCAATTATTGTTCAAAATGTGTAATACGAAAGAATATATTAAATTATAATAATTATTGTTTACAAGTTCCACCTTATAGTCTAACACCCTATCAACGTAAACACAACAATTTGATTAAAATTTTTTTTCAATAAACCTTCCGATAAAATAAAATGGTGAGTGTTTTTATACGTAACTATTATTATATAACAAATATATTAGAGCGACATCGAAGGCGTTTTAAAGCGTATACAATCACACCGAGGCGTAATGGGATTGATAGTTATGAATTCAGATGGTACTTTAAATAAAACTGGATATAATATATATCATGATTAATGAATAAATTATAATTTATAATTATTAAATTAATTTTATTTATAGCTATTGCAATACGAACAACACTCGACAATTCAACGACAGTTCAGTTGGGCACACAGATTCAGTCTCTCATGAATATCGCAAGAACTTCTGTCAGAGATATTGATCCTCAGAATGATTTGAGAGTTATGAGAATAAGAACAACGAAAAATGAAATGTTGTGTGTCAGAGGTATGAAAAAAAATTGAAAAATTATTTTTTAAAATTTTTATATTTTTTTTCAATTTTTTAAAATTTCAATATTTAGATAAAGACAATAGCATAATTACCATACAAGACATTAATTGATATTAAATTTATTCACAATATATCTTACCGATTGTAAGATGCAATTTAGTTCATCCAGTGCTCGTGACCTTTCTAGCTAAATTATTTATTTCGTGAAATTTAGATATTTAATTCAAAATTAATTATAATTTTAAGACACTTACAAAATCCTTCATATTTTGTTGTATCACGTGATTCCTATTTTTCTCATATTGCAAATTCTTGCTGGGTTCAATCATACTAACACGTTTTTTTAAAACTTGCTCTATAACCCGTAAAATTTCAAAATTTCTATCCACTTTGAATTCGCTATTACTTGGCATTTTTTTAATGCGTCCTCGAAAATCGTAAAAGAGCTTTCTTTTAACTGTTAAAAATATTAACATTAAATTTTATTTTTTAAAAGGTTTAAATATTTAAAATTAATAAGTTAAAATTACATTTCAAATCTAATCTCTTCCTTTTACGTTTCTGCTGCATCTGTACTTTTTTCTAATGTTTTTTATTTGAAATTTTAAAATTAAAAATTTTACTTTCTCGATTTTGTTATCACGAACAAGCTTCATACATGTTCTAGATTAAAGAAAATTATAATAAATTGCAGAATACACAACTTTCAATTCAATCTTGAACATTAAATTAATTTTATATTACACGTGTTCAGGTGCTGTTTCCGGTTCGGTAGGATTTTGGCACTTTGTCGATATAGAATTTCTAGCTTTTGGATAGTTTCTACAATAAAAACTTACTTTTTTTATTAATGAATTTTTTTTTACTTTTTTCTAGCTTTTATCCAATCGGCAACTTCCTTTTCGTCGTAATGAAATTCCACAGGTTTAACAGGTCTAATAAAATTGCAGTTATTTCTGCGGTTTTTGTTGTTGTTGTATCCTTGTCTAGGAGGAAAACCAGCAGTCCTATTTGTAAAATTGTGATATTTAACATATCCACTAGTTGAGCCATTTGTATGGAAATTTTGCCCATAAAAACGAGGTTGTCTTACATTGTAATAATTTTGATTTTGCCCCAATTGCGGTTTATAGTCCATCATACTATGGTAGTAATTTTGTTGATTTTGATGATCAAAATTTTCCACCTTTAAATTTGTAGGAATGTTGTTAAACTGCTGAATTTGATATTGGGGGTACTGAGTTTGGTAATATTGAGGTTGTGGAAACCTCTGATATTGCATAGGGTGACGATAAGGATTTTCAGTGTAGGATATTGTATTCTGACTGTTTTGATAGACACCATCGTCGTTATTACACCCTTCATTTTTAAATTTGTCGTAATATCGTTCATTTGGTCGGGACATGGCAAAAATTAATTTATGTTATTTATATTTCTACAAAGTTACAATCACTGACTGTAATTAATGCTTTCAAGACGACATAAATTAAATATAATTAAATATTATATAATTATTTAATTTTAAATTTTAAATATTTTCATAAACCACGTGCAAATATAAAATGTATAATAATATCTATGGTTATTAAATTTAATGTTAACTTGTATTTATTAAATGCTTTTTCTGAATTTTCATGGTGATTTTTCAAATTAATTAAACTTTATTAACGTTTATATTAACAAATTATTAATTTATTACAAATTTGTTACACCATTTAAATATAAAAATTATTTTAATTTAAACCACTGTCACCATCGACTGTTTTAGCTTGAAATTTAACCTCTCCTTCGTGTCTCTAAAAAGCATACATCCGCCTAAATCTTCATTTTTAATATAAGGAAAATGCGTAAAATCCTCTGAAGCTGTTGGAACAATGCTTTTTATGCTAGGTACTAAATTGTAACATTTTTCTCTGTCAAAGATATTTTCATTCCCATGTTGTGGAAACTTGCGTCGCTTCCAGCGCTTGTATAACACAATCAATAGTGTTATTAGAAGAATGAAACAGGTGCACAGAATGATGTATACGAAAATTTCAGATATACCTGTAAAATTGGCACCTAAAAATAATGTTTTTTTAAAATTTTCCATCTCATTCGATAAATTACAATATTTTTCATCTGACATGTCTCCATGTCCGCAATTGTGCAATCCGTTACACTGTAATCTGCTTGATATACATCTTTTATTAGTTATACACGTGAATTGTCGGCATTCTGATAAAAAAATGTTTTAATTTTTAAAAATTATTAAATCAATTTTTCACATTCATATTTTACTGGCTTTTGAAATTTTAATTTTTAATTTTAGTATCACCTCCGAGGTTGAATATTTCCGTGAGTATTATGCGGAAAAATAGGTTATTTGACAAATCTGTAGTGATAAATCTGAAAATTAATTTTGTTAAAAATGTATTCATAAATATATAAATTTTATCACGTTATGTTGATTTTGTTAGATTTAAGAACCAACTCTCCAGTTGGATTAAACTTGTCGTTACAAATGTCAATTTTTCTTTTATATTGAATATCGAAAATGGACAATTTCGATAGTCTGCATACATCTAAAAATTATATAATTAATTACAGTGACAAAAAGGTATTTTTTAAGATATCTAATCAAATATAACTGAAAAATTATAACAAAAAATACATTCCCTAGTACCTTGAGCACGACTAAAAATAATCCAGACTCGAAAACGTTAAAAAATGAACTATACAATAAAGGGGTTTACGTGCCCTTATTACTCATACATGTTGAAACTTTTTCTAAATTTTTTTAAAATAATATAAATTTTTATAAGTATTCACAATAAAATAGACCCAGGACAGACGATTGCAGAAAATGGACCCACCCTTATATACATGATTCTCGCGATTTAGACAATTAAATCTTTTATTTTTACGGCGGATGTTTTAATCGAATTATTATTATGGTAAATAATACATAGAAAAACATTGACATGAAATATTGATTCTAAATTGACATTACCTTTGGATATTTTCAATTTTTTGAAATTCAGACTCATAGAACTGGACATTTTCGACGTCTCATATGCCCAACTGCACATTCTGATGGCATTTGTTGTTTTCTCCGTGTTATTGTAATTATCAATATTCGATCTTATACGTGTTTGGAAAGTTTTCGTCTTATAGACTGTCCCAGGTGACTCGTAATTAACAATAGAGGAAATGCCTTTAAAATGTCGAGCAGTACATTCTATATAAAAATTATTTTTAAATATTTTTTACTTGAAAAACTTGATACATCTTTTTGATACGTGTAGTGAGTTTTTAATACAAACATGGGAATCAGCATTGTCGGATTGACAAACGTAACAATAAAATAAGATATGTTTCCTATTACATAATGTGGTCCATTATTGGCCACTGTCACGTGTTTAAAATGAATGTCGACTGAATCGTTGACGTGTTTTGGTCCGTCCCATTTATAAACATTAATGTTGATATGTGGCCCAATTCTAGTTATAAAAAACATAATTTTATAAAATTTATGGAAATTTGTACAATATTAGTATTATATTTATTATATTAATAATAATTTGATTATAATAAAATTGATTACTGTGTTTTGTAAGTCGATGTACTAAGGGTCTCGTTAAGAGATATTAGATCAAAGTAAATGTACACAATTTTATCTTTTTCTACATTACCAGACACACTAATGTTGTAAACACATGTAATATTTTTAAATGGGATAGTGGGATATCCGGGAGACGTTAAAGTTATTTGGCTGCTTTCTGTCATGTTGTACCAGAATGAACATCGATGTCGGTTCACTTGTATTGCTTGTATAGCGAAATCTGAACAACATAAATGTGTTATAAATAAATTAATATTTTAAATTTCTTACCTGTATAAAATGTGTAGAGTATTTTTGCGCAACCTCTAATGTTTTTAAACATCAAAGTAACTTTGTCTCTCCGTGTTATTTTAAAAAATCCAACCTTCATATTGTTCAGATTATTGATGGATGAAATATCATTCTGATACTGTTTACATTTTGAGTAGAGTCTGGTATGATAAGAAACTGACTTATTTTGTTTGTGGCTCATATTGGAGGTAAATGTGACCAAATTGGTAAACTTTTGACGTCTATGTATATTTATTAAAATATTTGAATAAAAAGTATAAATTTCATGAAATAAATGATGAAATGTGTTTAAAATTATAATATTTTAATAAAAATCCTAAATTTCACGAAATAATATTATAATCTTGATAATATTATTATATTACACATACTTATTCCCCGTCATATAAATACTCTTATCCAGATAAAAATCAATTTTATCCCTTGTACTAGGCACGAAATAAACCAAGCAAAAAAGTGTATGTGTACTGCTGATTAAATTTCCAATAGAAATTTCACCTGCTCCTTCATTTAATGAAAAATCGCATTCTAAAAATAGTAAAATTATATAATTTTTATATCAATCTATTACCTGTAGCTGGGACATGCTTCATTCCTTCAACTGATCCAACATCCGAGAACATGTCAGACACTACATACTTTAAAGCGAACCTTCCCTCAATATCTTCAATACTGTTATTAAAAATGGGTTTTATAAAACTCTTGTCAAAAAAATAACTCGTGTTGAATCTAATTAATATGCTATTAAACGAAGAAAAGACTCTTATTTTTGAATAATCTGCTTCTTTATACTTTTTAAATTCTTGAAAACCATTTTCATTATTATCACTTCCAAAAAGGCGCTTTATAAATTTTGATTCATATCCCATGTGATTACACTTGTTACTCAAATCTTCAGAGATTTCACAATCAAAAAAATCTAAATAATCCAAATCGTGTTTAAATTCCAACATTAAAGGTTTAATCATTATTCTACTTTTTTCGGGGCTTTTTATATAAAAACTACAGCCCTGATCAGAAGGATAATTCACCGGAAAACTTGGCGAAAAAATGTAACCAGTCGTTTCACTTTTAACGTCAATAGCATGGTAGCAACCTCGGTTATTTGAATATGTAATGTTATTTACAAGGTGGTTAATCTTGTCCATTTCATATTCAGTAAAAGCACTTTTTTGCTGTTGATTTTGATGTGTCATCATTTTATTGAGATTGTATTGGAATGGCTGAAAAGTGAAATATATTGCAAAATTAAAAATCCTTCTATCTGCGAAATCAACTCTTCTACCAACTACCAAAAGTTGGTTTGACTGTGATATAACGTGAGTATTACTGTCATATGCAAATATTGGATTTTTGTATTTACCGCAATATCTTTTCTGTGGTTTATTGTCCAAGATAAAAGAGTCGTATGAAGTGTTGAAAGAGTTGCTAATTTGATAAATTTCCAAGTAATTGTTGATACACCTGTGTATTTATATTTTATATAAAATATTATAAAATAAAATATTTAAATTTTAAAAGTTACATGTTATTATCGTTTTCAATATTTATCGACCTGAAAACTAGATTAACTCGTTTCGGAGAATCTCCAATAAAGTGAAACATGCAGGTGGACGAATTTCCCATCATTTCAGACTCTATTTGGGAGTCTGTCCAGTTTTGATAGACTTTATAGACACAAGCTAAATAATCTAATATATAAAATTCTAGGCCCATTTTTGTCTGTGTGTTTGTGTGTTTGTCTGTGACCAATTTTCTCAAAAACTAATGATCGTTCATTTTTAAAAGTAACACATTCAAAACTCAGTTTTTTCCGGCGCGTGTTTTAGTCTTGGTCTCATTATTTGAACCGAATTCCTTCCTGCTTTTTACAAATTAATCGGTATATTTACATTTGTGAAATTTGTGATTTTGTTTTATTTATGTTGTTAACGCGTTGTTACTGTCTGAGATTTTATTTTGGTTTCACAAATTCACAAATTCACAGATGTAAATATACCGATTAATTTGTAAAAAGCAGGAAGGAATCCTCTTCTACCCCTCTCTTCTTCTTCTCTCTTCTTCTCCTCTCTTCTTCTCCTCTCTTATTCTTCTCCCTTTTTCTCCTCTCTTTGTTTGATTATCTTCCTCCTCTTCTTCTTCTCTCTTTATTAGTTTTTGATAAAATTGGTTACATATAAACACACAGACAAAAATTGGCATAGAATTTTATATAGCTTAACTAGATTGACATTTTTGTACTACGTACAAAAACGTATCTAGCTCTGCCGAGGGCGTGGCGCCGGCAAGTCATTATTAGGGCATGCAGTAATTTATTGCATAAAATATACAAATTATTTATCATTTCCGGAAATTTATCATACCAACAGGAAGCATCAATTTTGATCGAATTAATATTTATTTTTAATATTTATTATCCCTCGGCAGAGCTAGATACGTTTTTGTACGTAGTACAAAAATCTCAATCTAGTCAATTAATAAAATAGTTATGATCAAAACAATGCATTGCAATGTTAAAAAATGTGGTAGAAACGTTGTTTTTTCAATTTTTACCATTACATAATACTGATTTTACAAAAAAATGTAAATATATAATGATAAATCAAAATCTTCACTCTTTACAGACGTTTGAAATTTAAAAATAAATATATTTGCAATTTTAAATTTTAAAATTACTGTTAAAATAGTAATAATAATAATAATTGATATTATCCGATTTCATCCATTTTTTTTGCATACCTTACCTTATGCAATATGTACATACCAATATGTACTACCAATTCCAACAGAAATTTGTCAAAGTGAAGATCACTCAAACGTAAAAAAAAGGCAAACTAATTACAGATGAAATTTGTTTCTTATTTAAAATAAAATTTTATATACAATAAAACAAACTTCATACAAACGTATCTTTGTTTTTAAGGTGGATAGTCTTTTTTTTACTTTCATAGAAATGGCCCAAAGAGTCTATAATGTACACTTTGTTTTTTTCTTCCCAAACTAAATTACTTTTAAATAAATTTTAAGATTTTTTTTAAAAAATTCTTACCAACAATATGTTGAACATTTCCAAACGAACAAAATTTCCAACATTCACGGACAATAAACTCGTCAGTATAGAGTGCTTTCTTGAATCCTTTTTGAGGTTTCAAAATAAAATCACGCATTTCATAAACTACGTTATCCACAGAAAGGCCAAAAACTAAATTTCTCCCTACAGCAATTTCGCGCAATTTTACAGTCAAATCTACACGACGCCATCTATCGTTTTTCAAATTATTTCGATCTGCTATATTGGCCAAGTAGAGATTTTTTTCGTTGGAAATTGCAAAAATCTAAAAAAATTATTAACAAAATTAATAAAATAAAATTACATTTTCCCCTTTACTATCACAATAAATCTTTACGAGTTTCTCATTATCTACCAACCCTCTTCTAAAAGTAAGACAGTACATTAAATTAACTTTTCCCTTTTCTTCTTCAACTCCATCCATCATTTCTCTCGTTATTCCTTCTGTAACGATATTCATTATATTCAAATGTACAATCTCATCAATATCAACGATGCAAATGGATCCAATTCCAGTTAAAATAAATATAAATTTTTCACTGCAAGCCAAAAAGGAAGCTCGTAAATTATCCAATCTGGTAGGGTACTTGCATCTATACCATATTGACTTTTTATAAAAAGAAAAAAAAATTTCTTCTCTGATTGTCACATCTAAATCATCTTTTGCGATAATAAAAATATAATCCTTGTTTAAATCTACACAGACAATATTGAACGTTTTAACTGGCTCTGTAGTTTTGGTGACTTTATCCAGATGAAAATCCAACTTCATTCTTAACAAAACGGTAAAATTAGACTCGTAAAACAAATTCCCACCAACTATACGAGGAGCCACACAGCTAGATTCCAGAAACATGTAATTTTTGGTTTCACATCTACAAAAACAAGAACCTGAAAGAGACTCTGTCCAAAATAACTTGCACGTGTTTGTGCAAAAAAGCCAAAATCTTTTTTGGTAAATAAACATGTCCAGCATATAATTTTGTAACTGTCGTTCATTTGAAATGTCGGATATGCCACAAATGTCCAAAATTGAATCTACAAAAACATAATACCATTCAATTTTACCGCCATTTTTCACATCCGGATTGAGATCAAGTGTAAAGTACAAAATATTTCCAATAGTTAGAACAAAAACAATCTTCCCACCTTGATAAACAAGACATCTGCGACAAGGTGTACTCATGGGACAGTCAATTAAAATCCACTCAGTTCCTTGAGGACAGCCACTTTTTATCCCCGCTCTAATGGCCAAATAGGGAGATTCAAAAGTAGTCCCTATTAATAAATTTTGATTGATGGAAATTGTTCGTAAAGTGAGCGGACTATCTACAAAATAAACCATTTCACTATATTGCTTTCTACTCGACAAGTTGGACATTACCAGTAATTTCCCATTACTTAAAAGAATCCATCCAACACTATTACTTAAACAACAATTAACTACACCATTTTCGTATATTTTTAACCAGTCATTTCTCAAAGAATGGCAATACAGACTACCAGAAAGGGTGAACCAAATTATACCACTTTTGTGAGATACTTCCACTAAATCTACTTGGCAGTTCATAAACCAAATATCATTGGATCTAAAAACTTTCAATTCGTCTCTATTTGTACACATTAAACGATTTCGATAATAGGTGACAAGATATAAACGATTATTAGTACTGCAAATAGTCTTGTATTTATTTTTGAGCATTTCCAATTTCCACGAAGAGTTGTTGCTATTATCAAAACAATCCTCCTTTATATTAAGACCTTTTATATTAATATCGTTAGTTTTTGACAAATTTTGACCACATTCGATGGTACTTTTAAAAGTTTTCAAAGGCTCAAATAACGGTTGGTAGTAATCTGGAATAATGTTCAACATTTTTCTTTTTTTATCGTTTATAATTTTTTCGAGGGTAATTTTTATAAAGTCTTTAGAATTAATTTGTGGAATTGTGTCGATATCATCTCTACTGAAGCTTTTATTTTTGTTGGAAACGAAATTTTTTAAATTAAACGTTTTAATTGATACATTTTCCAATGATTGAGATCTCTTTTCATTTTGAAAAACTGTCATGTCCTTTTGCAAGTTTGGGAGACAAAAAAGGTTTAAATTTTGAACATCTGGGGGAAGAGGGAATTGGGAGTTTTCAAGAATTTTTGAATTATTAACAATTGTCTCATTGTTTTTAACTTCATCTTCCTCAGAAACATGCACATCAGGTGGATTTAAATCATTACTATTTTTTAATTCAGATTCTATAAAATTATCAAATTCCCCATCTATTACATCATCAGTACTAAATTCATCTCCAGATAAAATTGATAATTCATTATTCGTCTTATCCAACCTTAAACTTTCGACTTTATCCGAAACACTAGAAATTGAATTTTCATCCTTAAAAAATGCCTTTTTTTTAAACTTTTTTCTTCTTCTACATACAACAACCACGTCACTTTTTTCATGACTTATATATTCTTGTACAATTGACACTTTTGGCCTCGTATATGTCCCATCCGTGCCAGTTTCCTTTTCGACATTTTTAACCCGTTTCTTTTCCGTAATCCTGTATGGCTTATCTAAAACCAAAGTTAACAACTCGGATACAGTACTGCTAAATTTGCTATCCCTCAAAATAAAAAGCGTGTTTTTACAACCTCCAAAACTCAATACATTACCCATAAAATCACAAGATTCTAAAATGTCAAAATTGCTCCATACATCATGTAAATAAAACATGCCATTGAATGATAAAATAAACCTTTTATTGAGCAGAGATAATTTACCTAAACTTGACGTACTTTTAGACTTTACGTCATAAAAAATTGGCGTATTTTTGAACAAGTCGCTGTTTGATATATTAACAAGATTAGACTGTTTCAAATGGGAAAAATTGGCAATTTCCATAAAAGACATGGAATAACAATATTCATCGTCACAAAGTATAGGTTCAATTTTCCCAACATTTACAATTAAAGAGTACATTTTCAAGTCTTCTGTAGTCGTTAAAATGACCAATTGTTTGTTTAAATTTGACAAATTTTCCTTCTTCGGTACACTCTTTGTTTCATTATTTATAGCATTCACTTTAAACGTCCCGTAGCCTGAAAGTTGAGGCTGTTGTGTCAACTCTAAAAAATTTTTAAAATGAAATTTTTAATCATTAAACGAATACCTACATTTTCTTTATCCCTGTGATAATAAAACGGCAAATATTCACTGTCGTTTATTTGAAACTCAAAATCGACATTTTGTAAAATTTTAAACTTGCCAGAGTCGCTAAAATATATCAAGTGCGAGCATTCTTCAGATATCACCAAAATGACACTATTAATAATGTTTTGCAAGTAATATATTGCCACAATTTTATAATTACACCGAACATTGGTTATATCGGAGCTATATTGTTTTTTACATGTTATAAAAATACAATCAGATACTGTGATCAAGTTACGCACTAATTCAACAGATATAACGTACAGTTTTCCTTCACCAGTTCCAACGAATAGTACAGTTCCCTTTTGATTCCATTCAAAGCAAGAAATGGTGTGATCGTTGGATTTGAATACCACGGGGTAGTACATAAATTCCGAACTTTCTAGCCATACACTGTCTATAACAATTACAAAAACATTACCACTTTTTGTACACACTGCAAAAATGTTAGTCTTGTACATGGAAATGGACAGGATAGATTCGTCCTTTATATTGAGATCAATTTCCCTTTTTATATCTAGAAGGGTATCGTAAGCAATTATTATCCCACATGATGTTCCAAGAACTAAAATTGAATCTTTTATGTCAAAACATACAATTTTCGTGGAAGATCGGAAGAATGTCGCTTGTTGTCGCTTTTGAATGAAATTGGAGAGGCTTTCGTGGAGTTTTGCTTCTTTGAGCATTTTTTATTTACATTTTATCATTATAAACTTTTTAGTGAAATTTATGTTTTAAAATAGTTTACATTTATTTTTTAAAAAAACTTTAATGAAGTTGTATTTATTTTAAAGACGTTACTAATATCACTAATATTGCCCGTGAAATTTTTGTCTGGCAATGAGATATGAATATTTTTAATTGTTTTTATTAGAAATTATTTATTTTTTTTAAATGCGAGACTTCACAATCAGCCTATTGCCAAAATTACTAAAGGAGGAATTTTACGATAACGATGAAAATACGTATTTGAGATGGAACGAAATTCATAATTATAAGATGATAGATATAATCAATTTCATATTATGATTGTCAATTCTGACTCAAAATTTCCAAAAAATGGATTAAATTATATTTTTTAACTCATTTGATAAAAAGTTGAAAACGTTTTATAATAAAATTTATTATTTTTTTATACATATTTTTTATTGTAAAATATATATAATTCCTACGACAAACGAATGCAAACAAAATATAAATTTTTTTCCAGAGTATATCAATATTTTATCTAATTAAATTAGAATGTAATATAATTCATAAATTAATATTTTTATCTGAATTTTATACAGAAATAAAGAACGTAATTTTATCGCACAAAACAATTGTAATTGATTATAAAAACATATCATAAATAAGTTTTAAAAACACAAAAATTACAACTAACTTTAAGTTATCATCACAACTAGTCAACTTTGTCCAAAGCTTCTTCGTCAACTAGACTGTTTAGAATATGTTGATATTCCTATAATAAAATATAATAAAAAGTAAATTAATAACCACCTCATCCGATTCATCTTCAATATCTGTTTTATCCTCTTTTTGAAAATTATCAGCAAGTTCATCATTCAATGCAACATGATCAGTATCAAACGACTGAGCTGTATATTTTTTATTCATCATTTCATTTGATATCTTTTCTTCCATTTGTTCATTATCAAATTCATCTATTTTATTAATTTTTCTCTTCTTTACACCATACAAACATTTATCATTAACCTTCGACAAACAACCCTCCTTATCTTTTGATATATCAATCTCACAATCATTATGTAAAAAAACCTGTTGATACGTTTCATTTACATCAACTTTAAAATTATACGTTGCTCTCACGGGTTCTACCAACAACCTAAGAGACCTGGTAATTTCATTAACCTGGCATTCAACTTTGAAACTCTGTCTTTTACAAAAATTTAACATTACAATCAATCGACTTGTAAGCTGAAGAGATCCTAAATCTCCTCTTAAAATTAACACTTTCCCAAGGTTTAAATGCTCCTCGATTGAACTCATGTATTCATTGATATGAGGAAATTTTAATAACGTATTTACGTTTGTTATCACGCAATTTATCAATTGGAAAGCTTGGGTTTTGGGAAGAAAATGGCAATTTTGACCCATAAAAATCAAAAAACATTTTAAAATGTTCAAATGCTTCAAAAGGCGATTCTTTTCGCATACTTCATGTTTCAAATAAACTTTTTTTAACAAGATACTAAACAGTTTACTTTTATCATCGAAATAAAGGCGTAAAGAACACCATTTTTTCAAAAGAGTAAAAAGTTGCAAATACATGTCGTTTTTTTCATTTTCATCAAGGAAATCCGACGTCAAAAAGATAAAAAGCTGACTCAAGGTACGATCTATACTAGGACACATTACAGCAATTCTACTACCAAAACAATTAAATAAAATTGACAAAAATTTTACACTCGAGAGGTAAAAAAGGCTTATAAATCTAGGGAACTTTAATTGAAATAATCTACCAGAAAATTCAATTTTTTCGTACATTCTAGATATTATATTGAGAATATTCACAGCCTTGTTGGTGTTTAATTTAGGGGATCCATTTTTAGATAAAGGGGGAATTTTGTAATTAAAATCGCATATCGTTAGACAAGAATGAATGATATTTTCCATCTGTTGATAAAATTGTTCATTCTCCATTGAAATGTTTACATTTATGTAAAATGTCCCTTTTTCGAAATTTAAACTAGACTTATCTACATTGCATTTTATTCCAAATAAAACTATAATTTTCCGGTACATTTCTATTAGAATTTCAAGAGACAATTCAGACAATTGAAATAGATTAGAGACATCATTTACTCTACACCAGAGCGACAAACACTGTGCTGATGTCACTACTAAAGGTGTATGTATTGAATTGTGGCCATATGAAAGGTATATGAAAATTTCTCGTTTAAAAAGAGTTAGATTCGCTGGAAATACAAGAATTGTCCATTTTAGCGTTTTTAGAGAAGGGAGACAGTCTTTTTTCATCCATTTGAACAAATCGCATAGAAAATCGCTTTTAGGGGCCAATGAAGAGATTTTAAAACATTTTACAAGATATTTAGTGTAGAGGTTTAAAGTAGCTATGCGGATTTTTTCATTATCGTGATATTTGGTCTAAATTTTATAATTGAAAAAAAAATATTTTACAAAAAAACCTTTAGGAAACTATTTGAGCTTTTAAATTCTTTCAAAAATTGGGAATTTTCGTACTTTTCCACGTTTGCTGCACTCGATATGAGATTATCAATTCTAAGAAGATTTTTAAATGTTAACATAAAAATGTTATATAAATTTACATTTTATCCATATTCTTCATTTTATCAAAGTAAGGTTTATCGACATTCTTTGTCTTCTCGGTGCACAAATTTTGGTTCATTTTTGTCTTTATTTTTAAACTCATTATAATGATATAAATATAAAAAGTTGAAATTTTAAACACGTGACAATATTCAATTTAAAATAGTTACCATTGAAACATAATAAAGTTTTTTTTAAAATTAAATTCCATAACTGATATTTTTAAATAGTTTTCAAGATTTCAAATATTTTTTAAAATATTTTTTAAAGCATGCACAAGTGTAAAGTTTTTCTAAAGTTCATCAACAACGTTACAAAAAATGAGAGCGATTGGAGTCCAGTGGAACGACTATTAGCTTGTAATTATTGCGATAGTCTCACTACCAGAGATGATGCCATCTATGAACCTTGTACAATGTTTTGTCCTCGATGTTGTGAAAATTACAAATTTTCCGACGCAACAAATCGAAATTTTGTGTAATTTTTTTATCCAAGCGTTTTATTTTAAAATTCAATTTAGTTGTTTAAAATGCTTCGATTGTCCATGTTGCAAATCTCCTTTAATACCAGAAAAGATTCCATTTACAAAAATCCCCAAAAATGACTTTTTTTCCAGTCTGCCTAAATTTCAATGTGTCGAGAATGTTTTCTTTTTATCTTGTAAAAAATGTCAATGGTCTACATTGAATAAATTGAATTTTGACTCTTCTAGTCTGGAAAATTGGTCAAAAATGCATAATTATGTTAATTTTAACCAACAGTTGAACAGTTTTCTCAATTTTTCAATTTCAAACTCTCCTGAGGGTCCGTGGGTCAATGATGATTTCAATGATGAAAAAATTTTATTTCAAAATTTACTTAAACATTGGAATAACGTGTCTAAAATGCGAGATGACGATAATAATGCATTTAAAAGAGATTTAAAGTGAAATTATAAATTTTTTTTTAAATAGTTTTAATTTTAGTCGAAATTCTAACAAAAAGGATTTAAATTTAGGAAAATCTAAATTTCATACAGATTCAAATTCTCTGCATTTAGATAACATTGAAACTCTGGAAGATTTGGAATTTTTCGGTAAAAAAATACCTTTTTTATAAAATATTAGATCATTATTTTTAGAACCACGAGATGATATTTCATATAATGAATTACCCAATTCCCAACATTTCATGACAATCGATCAACTAAATTCGCTCAATTGTTCATCTGTTTTCGACCATTGCTGTGTTGCATTGCAGCCAGTCCATTTAAAATTATCATGTAGGTACATTATGAGATGCAAAGGTATTTTTGAAATTTTTATAAATTTTTATATTGATCATTTCCACTTTAGAATGTACCCACTCACTCAGAAAATCAGACAACAATGCATCCAGCTCCAAATTAGTAATAAACGTTTCGCCTCTAAACCAAATACCAGTCCTATCCGTTGATGTATCAAAAAATGAAATTTCACGGTTAAAAACCAACATTCAAGAATTGAAAAATGGAATTATTGACCGTGATAAATTCATGTCAATTTTTTATAAATTGTCAATCACTTTTACCAACTTTAGCCTCTCTAAAATACAGATCAAATTCCAACCTATTGATGTACCAACTTTTCATAAAAAAGAGGTTGATTCTTCTTCAAAAACTTTACTTGATTATGTCAATTTGGAACAGTACGTGAAATTTAACAAAGACTCGAGCACAATATTACATTCTCCATACAAGAATGATAAAAATGTGAAATTCAGTGACTTTTTAAATTTTTCTCAATCCACTTGCAAATTAAACTCTTTTAAAGATGCGATAATTGTTGATTTGGAGAGTAGCATATCAAATAAAAAGTCTATAGTTTTTGAAAATAAAAACCAACTTGTAAAACAAATAACGTATCCTGACATGCCTTTTTTTAACAATTTACATACGTTTGAATGCTCCTTTTGTTTAGAAATGAAAGAAGCAAATTTGATCATCTTGGAGGAAAGTAACAGATTAGATAATTGTTTTTTTGGATTGAGTGTTAAGTGCACAGTTTTCAAAAATGAAGATTTCATTTTTAGAGGTGCTAAAAGTACCGAAAAGGAAGATTTGTCTCCAAAGGAAGTTGATATTTTAGCAGTTGTCAGGTTGTAAATAAAATTTATACTTTTAATTATTAATTTGATTATAAATTATAATTATAATTTCAAATTTTATTTTTAAAATCTGCTATAATATCAAAATTAAAAATTTCACAAATTATGAAAATAAAGTTTTTCTTTTAAAATTACTCACCTCTTGAATATTTCTTCTCCTCTCTTTGTTTTGTTATCTTCCTCCTCTCTTCTTCTATCTATTTTTTGGACTAAAATTTAGTTGCAAAAATATTGCATATTTAACTAGATTGACATTTCAAAAGTTAAATTTTTTAATTTAAATTTATCAGATCTTTTTTAAAATATAATTATAAGAGGCTTTTTCTTTTATCTTGGAGTTAATTTAAAGTTTATCACTTTTGCACCTCGTTTGTGTTGTAAAATTCATAATCTTATCCCAAGAGAATGCATTTATAAACACTCCACTGTTTATGAACTGTACAGGAATATTTTATTGACAAGTTTAATTGTGAAAAATCATGCAGGAAATTTCAATTAAACGAATTTAATTAATCTGCCTATTTTTTAATCGTAAAATTATATAAATTATATTTATAATATATATTCTAAATGCAAATTAGCTTACAAATTTTAATTAATTTTTTTTCCCACAAATTGTTACATTGATCACGAGAATTTGGTTGTATTAACTAATTATATTTATATTTTAAAACAAAGGATAAGTATAATTCTAGGTGTGACTTTTACTTGAATGAACGATCACGTTAATTTCTCTTTTCATCCCTTATCTGATAGTGTTCATGTTGTGTAACATGTTGAAATATTTTGAAATGCACTACATGTCAACTAGAAATTTTGTCGTTTAAATGGACACCACTTGTAATTAATTATCAATTAATGTTATTTGTTGTACGAATGTCGGTTACTTTTACTATTATTATGATTAGTATTTATTACAGTTTTGATTAAAATTAATATTCATAAATTAATCTTTTTTCAGAATTGTACTATAATTTAGTCAAAGTTTAGACTCTAAATTATAGAGTTCAGCGTACATAAAAATGTCTTAAAATTTGACAGGATTTATCATTGATCGCATAGAACTTTTTATATTTTGATTACAAACACTGACATACCCGTTAGGGTGGGTGAATTTTTTTAAATAATAAAGCTTGACCTTGATTATGTGTCCTTTATACGCAACTAGGGTCATGGTCATCGTCAATAAATTTTTTTAAAATTGTGCCTTTTAGACGCAGTACTGACCAATTTAAATTAATTGCAATATACATTTTCATAATAATAATCGTAGTTGGCCTGTGCCCTTTACCAGCCCCTTTGATAGCTTCATGCACTTGCTTTTACCTATAATTATAACCTAAAATGCCAAAATTTACTAATAAAATTAATATTATAGTCGATTTATACAAAAAAGACAACGATAAAAACAATGTGATTTAGTGCTAATTTTTAAACTAATTTTTTTCTACATAGTGGTCAGATTGATAAAATTGGTGCTAATGACCAAATTTTTAAATTTTTAAAAATGTATTTGCATAGTACAGTTATTATTTGTATCCATGGTTACCACTATTTGACCTTTTAAGTTTGACATGATCAGTACTCATATTAAATGTAATTGAAAAAATTTTTTGTGTACATAGTCCGTTTTCTTGTAGTTAAGGGGTATAAAATTGACCCCAAGCATTTTTAATTTAACAATAATTAGTTTTTCCACCCACTCTAATACCCAAGGATGATAATTTTTTACTGGTACCAGCGGCTAGTAATTGATATTAATACTTATTGATATTATAATTGATAAAAACTCTGGTTACAAAAACCTTATTTATAAATAAAGTTAATATTTTTTTTAATTTTATTCAGCCAAAATATAGCTGGTACTATTTACCAACAAATTTCGTTGGTACCAGCACTTTATCATCCCTGCTAATACCCGTCTTGGATGTCTTACATGTTACAATAAGACAATAGATTTTAATACATTAATATTTTAATAATCACTGTTATATAATTTATAATATAAATTATAATGTACAATATTATACATGGATGGTATTGAAACTATTAATTTGAAAGCTGCGAGATAGTGACGCAAAAAAACATTCAACAAGTCTCATTAAATTACACAATTATTTAAAACATGCAGTTTATAAATGAACTATTTTTGATATTAGATGTAATTTGATCAAAGTATACAGTCTGTAGTGAAAAGTAACATGCCATTCCTTTTTTTAGTCATCAAACAATTATATCTGTTCAAAAAATATAAAATTGTTTAAATTTTAAATGCTAAATATTTCAATATTTCAATTATGATGTAATTTGTTTTAAAAATATAAAATCCTAGAAGATGTAAAATTATTAAAAATGCTGGAAAACTGTAGAAAAGATCGAAAAAACATTACGCAACGTTGGACAATCTTTACGCAAATATAACTCGCAACTACATTAATTTATCTTTTATAAATCAATCATTATGAAAGTAAAAATTTAATGTATCAATTATTACACTTGTATTGCGAGAAATGTCAAAACGAATTTAATTTAAAATTTAAATAAATAATTCTGAATAAAAATGACAAAATTAATAATAAATTTTAATTTTATTTTTAAAAAGTTTATTATTACATATTTAATATTATTTATACAACATTGATTATTAATAATTAAATTTCCACGCCCTAAAATAACATTTATAGTTTAAACTTTAAAATATTTAATAGAGATCACGCAAAGAATAATTATTATCATAAATAATCTAATATTGTAAATTTATTAATCATTGATTATAGTAACAATTATAAAGGGGCGTAATTGAAACACGAAGGATTTCGAACTTTGAAGGGTAATTCTGGTCAGAAGCGCATCTAATGATATACACAACTTTTGATTTAAAATTAGTACCATATAGAATCAGTCATTGCAGTTAAAATATTGAAGAATTGTACAATATAAATTATAATCGATTGAACAAATTTGGACACACGCATCGCGTGCTGACCAATTTGACACTACTACTACTACAACAATCATTATAATAATTATTACACAATTTTTACAAGTGGTCTTAGACATTTTATATTAACTACAAGATTACCTAATAACTTATTCAAGTTGTAAGACTTTATTGAAAATTCAAACCAATGATCGACACGCAACTATTATTAATGCAAGTTACAATTTAGACATTTGAGAAAAAATTGCGTGCTTTCAGTGATCAAAATTAAAAGATTAAATAATTTCTTAATATATCTATAATTTTTTACACGTTTCGTGATTATTTTGCTTTTTTCCACACGAATACATTGTTATCATGTCTAATATATCAGTCCATAATGATTTGGACAAAGTAAAAGTTGAAGAAAATGAAGGGTAAGTAAAAAAACAATATAAAATTATTTATAAATATTTTATTTTTATATTTTTAATTTTTATAGACCAAAAGTTGAATTAAAAGGAAGAAAAAGAAAATGTAATGACAGTCAATCCAACCCCAGTAAAAGGCACAGACAGCGATTAAATTTAGAATTGGAAAACATTTCTAAAATGTTACCTTTTGAGGATAATGTAGTGCACAAGTTGGACAAACTGTCCATTTTACGGCTATCTGTGGGATATTTGAGAGCTAAGACTTTCTTTTCAAGTAATATTTTAAAATTTATAATTTTTTTACAGTATTTTTAATAACAAATTTTAATAATTTTACTTGATTGTAATTTAATACTGCAATCAACTTTCCGATACTATTCATTATTATCAATAATTTCTTTATATTGGCCCTTTCAGTTATTATTTTACATAATTAACATTAATACTTGGATTAAGCTGCATAATTAATATCATACTATTAACTATTTATAGTAATTTAACATTATTAAATATGATTGAAACTTGCACTATGACGTTTAGATGACAAGATAAGAAAATTTTTACAAATTATTGACACTTGGTTGCAGAATTATTGTTGTATCAATCATGGATTAATTATCTGATTGTAACGTGTTATTCTTCATGATGAAATTAAATGTATATTTCAAGTTGTTGATAATTTTAAATTTTAAATTTTAAATAAGGCACTGTGATTCGTGATTAACTTGCCGCTGATAACGGCCCCATAATAACAAACAAAAAGGATTAAATTTATATATTTATATTGATAAATACATTATGAATCATAACAATGTTTAGATCTTAAACTACAGCCTCCGAAAAAAAACACATTTTACAAGGACGTTATATATGATGCCACGGATGGATTTATCCTCGTGTTTGATAAAACTGGACAAATTTTATACTCCGATGGTAGCATTGAAAGAGTTCTCGGATATCATCAAGTATATTTATATTGTTTTATAATTATAATTAATAATTAATTATTTTTTTGAAATTATTTTTTTAATTATTATCTAGACTGATATTGTGCACCAAAACGCTTATAGTTTGATTCATCCTGAAGACCAATATATCGTACATTCAATTTTTGAAAAATGGAGTTCCATTTCTCACCCAGAAAGCAATAGTAATAATTATTAATAAAAATAATAATTATTATTAGGTAGTTTTGTTTAAAAAATTTAGTAAAAAGAAAAGAGACACACATTTCCGTACGAATGAGATCGTTAAGCAGCAGTACAAATGGTTTTGTGGTAATATTATATTTTTTAAAACTACAAAATCTTAAAAGTAACATTTTTAATATAACATTTTTTTATTCACATAAAATTGATTCCAAATTAGATCCAACAAAAAAGCTTGATTTTTGAAAATATCTTTGAAATTAATTGAAATTAAGATTTATATAAATATTTACATGAATCATGAAAATTACAGTCGATTTTATTAATTATTAGAATAGTTATAGACAATTAAAGCTAAATATTTTTTAAAATAGTAAAAAAGTAATTAAATATTTATTGGCTGATAAATAAATTCATTTCATTTGAAAATAAAAATGCTTTATAATCTATCAAATGATATTTTTCTTATTTCGGCTCTAACTTTTTTAAATAATAGATGTAGCGTGAATATAATATATTATATGTAAAAAATTTGAATAGAATCTAAAGATGTGTCAAAATCGTGGTTCGATCTAACTAAGAATCAGTGAAAAATGTTCAAAATTTACATAAATTTTAAAATTACAAAAGTTAATTAAATCTTAGAAATTTTTTTTAAAAAAATTATTAGCTGATGGAATTGACGGGATTCATACGCCCGTTCAACGAAACAAGAAATGAATGCATAAACTACGCGCAAGTTGGTTATTCTCATATACAGTCCACGAATGATTCTTGCGAATATAACGTTGCTTCTGAAATACTACATACTGCCCTCTTTCTTATTTGCAAACCCATTCCTAAATTGCCATTTTTCGACATTGAATACAGAATATACTATAAAGATTCTCTAAGTAATATCGATTATTTCGAAACTACGCATGAAATGAATTTAGATTTGATTGAGCCGCATGTTAAGAACGCGTAAAAAAATAAGTCATTTTAATTAAATTTTAATTTAAAATATTCATACATTACTCTCATAATTTTAGAGAAACAACAATAAACCAGAAGAAAAGAAACTTGTATCATTTTTCAGACTTGAGAGATGTGGAATACGTAGCGTCAGTTCATAGAAAAGGTGACAACTTTTTATAACTATAATGTAACTTATTTCTCAAGTTTTTAAATAACCAAACCTTTAAATTTTATTTTTCTAAATCAATTCCTAGTTTTGAAACTTGGAAAGGGAGTAATTGTCGCTTATAGGTGGATAAATTCTAATAAACGTATCGATTGGGTACAAACTTATATGAAAATATCAGAAACGTGTACAAATTCTCAATCTACAAAAGTCATCAATTGTTATCATCAAAAACTGAGGTATAAATTTAATATAATATAAATTAATTTATAAATTTTATAAAAAAATTTAGTGAAAGTGAAGGCGTTGAATATTACCGACTTAGAAATATAAACATTGACATCCCTCCTATAAGAACAGATTATCAAAGTTTATATTTACCTCACCAAATGTTGGAAAATACCATTCCTAATACGGACGAAAATTTTTTCGCAATTAATCACACTATTCTAGAATCTACAACCAATTCTACACCAAATGCCTTTTCTGATCAGAAATCAAATATACACATCTATAAAGATAATTATAACCCTCCTTGTTTATACACACAAACCCACCATCCAAATGAGCAAAATTATTACAGTAATTTACAGCAGTGGTAAGAAATTATCATAACATTTATAACATACTTATTTAAAAATTGTAAATATAATTTAATTATTAATTAAATCATTTTTTAAAATTGACGTGATTGTTTCAAAATCTTGTCCTTTAATCTTTTGCGACAAGTTAATATAATCAAAAAGGGGTATATTGGACTACAAAATATTTTAAAAAAATATATTAAAATTATTTTTTATTACGTCAACTTTCTTAGGTATAATGACACAATTAGACAAGCCAATTTTTTCGTTAGTTTTCAGTTTAAAACCAATGGACATTTCCCTGTCATCGACCAAAATATTTACATTTTTAAAAGTTTCCAAAAGGTGTTTCAATTGGTCGTTAATTTCATTAAACTTGTTTACACTTTTTAAAATTATCAATACGTCAAAAGGAGCGATATTTTTAGGCCATATGAGTGTTGAATCGGCTGTCGATTTTGTTGATAAAGTGGACAATAGAGACATTAGTCTTCCTACTCCAATACCATAACATCCCATATACATTGGACTAGAAATTATTTTTTAAAATAAATTAAAATTCAATAATAAAATTATTAGGTATTAATTACATAGATTTGTCTCCCTTTTTATAATTTAAATTGAAAATATCACTATAAAAAGTGTCCAATACAAAACAATGCGCAATTTCAGTCATTCTCATCATTTTTATATCATTACTACCACACTTTTCACAGGATGATAGTTTTTTGAAATCAGAATCAAAATTTATAGTTTTGACAAATTGACAGCTAAAACATTATAATTTATAAATTATAAAAAATTATAAAAAATATTATTTTCATGTGTTACTTTTTACAATGTAAAATTTTGTCTTGGCCGTAGACTGTTTCAACTAAATATTCATGAGATATTTTACTCCCCATTCCAACGTCCACGGTTTCGTCTATACGATTTAATTTTTGAAGAAATTAAACAGTATTATTAATTATTTTTGTATTTTGAAAAAATTTTAGTCTTTTTTGAAGAAATTAAACAAAATTAATTATTTCTGTATTTTGTATTTTGTATTTTGTATTTTTTTTAATTAGACAATTTCATGTTTTCAATGGACTAATTAATTTTTTAACTGTTTAAATACTCGAGTCCAAATTCTTTAAACAGTTTTCCATAACATTTTTCAACCTCTTGATAAGTTTTCAAACTCAATTCATAGTCTGTGTCAAACGAATATAGATCTAATAAATTATTAGTAATTTAAAATCACTAATAATTAAAAATATTATCGTTCATAATAAAAAACCTTTCATTACAAATTCAATAGATCTCAAAAGGTAATTTTTCGGGTGCTGTTCATTTCTTAATTTGTTGGTAATCTTAAATAAAATTAGAAAAATTTGGTTTTAAAATTAATATAAATTTTACTTGATATAATCTCAATGGTAGTTGATTGTGTGATATTTGATAGTTTTTGCATAAATTCGTAACAACTTCCTCGTGTGTCTAATTTTTTATATTAAAAATTTATTTAAAAAATATAAATAAAAATACAGGATTGCAAATATATTGATGGTTGTTTGTCAATGTAAATAATGTATTTCCGAATAACTCTTTTCTACCTTTTGAAAACATAAATTATTATTATTTACTACCGAAAAAATAGTAAAATTTTACCACTCGTTTCCCATAATTCCGTTTTAGAAATTGTAGGCATTTGAATTTCACATGCCTGTAATGGGGACAAATGGAATTTTATTCTTTTAATCAATTTTTTCATAACCAATAAACCAAGAGGCAGAAGAGTGTAAAGGCCTGAAGAATTAACGCCAATGTAGCCGAATTTTACAAGTTTCTGTATTTAAAATAAAAATAGGATTAAAAATATTATTTATTTTTTTATAATAAATTTATTAATTAAATTTAAAAATACCTTACAGTGATATTGTTCTCCAAATCTTTTTTGACGCTAGATTGATTAAAATGAATCAAATTTAACGAAGGAAAGAGCTTTGAAGCATATTGAACATTTTGAGAGATAAGACGATTCATTTATAAAATGTAGGTTAAAATTTAACTTAAATTTTATAATACAAAAAATAATTGAAAAATTAAAAAACTAATTTTCAAATTGAGCGATATGAATCCATGACATTACTATAATTTATAGGAAATAAAGGATTTGTAGTTACGAAAACCAGTCTCTTGAAGACAAAGTAAAACATGATTTTGGAACAAATAAAATGTAATGGAAAACGAATACTAAATGCCCAATTAAGGTTGCAACTTGCAACCGAATGTTTCGTCCACGAACCTAAATTAATTTTTTCTACTTAAAAATCTATCACCTGAAATTTTTCATTTTTTAGATAAAAATATTATAAAACTACTTTGACGTAAAATCTATTTTCATACGAATTGTTTATTTACCTTTACATTGTTGGCAAACATGTGTATAACCCAACATGTTAACCCCTCATAAAATGGAAAAAACAACACTACTATATAAATATCTATGATTGGCTACAAGGAGTGCTCATGTTAAGATAAAATATTCATTTTCAGCAGTTACTATTTTTTTACACGTTAATTTTTTAGTTAAAAGTTACAACTACTTTCAAGCTACTTTCAAAACTACTTCAAGTAAAATTTAAAAATTATATGATATCTTATAGCACAAGTTATACTCATTTTCAAATGCTACGATCAGTTTTGATAATTTTCACCTTCTACAGCTATTGCATGGATGCAACATTGGTTAAAGAATCGAATTGTCAATTTGCAAAAGATGATCAATATATCAGGGACTAGAAAGTTGATGAAATAATGCAGAAAGATAATACACTTTATCTTAAAAGTATACAGATCAAGACAGCAATAATTTTAAAAAGGGCCTTTGATGAGGACCGTGAATATAAAGAAGAATTGGGAGATGGAGCCTTTCATCTACCTTCATCGCCTCTGATATCGAGTGATTTAAAATACAAAATGGATCATGTAGAGCAAAAAATGTCTAAAGAGTGTTATGTCTTTAGAGGTAGAGTATTTAATTTACTCTATATGCGTTTACGACAAATTAGATACAGATCAACTGAACTGAATAAAAAACAAGATTTACACAAAGCCATAAGTAAAGCTAGAGAATCATTAAAAATAGGCAATCTTCAATAGGATCTATATAATCTTTTTTACCATTTATATTTGTAATTATTAAATCTGTTCGAATTTCTAATCTGTTTATTCTAATTTTAGTAAAATAGTAAAATAAAATTATTTTATTTGAAAAATATGGCATAACCATTTGAAGTGAAATCGTACTTGTTTTCAGAAATACATTCAAATGTCGAATTTTTTTAACCTTTTCAGTGCCAAATGTTCATATTTGTGGCTATATATAGCTACATTATGTATAATATATACTTAAAATTAATAGTCGTAGTCATAATTTCACAAGTCAAAAATGCATCTGAAAAGACATCTGAGAAATTTGTATATTTTTTAAATAAAATACCCGTTATTAAAAATAAAGGATTTGTAGTAACGAAAAGCAGTCTCTTGAAGACAAAGTAAAACATGATTTTGGAGCAAATAAAATGTAATGGAAAACGAATACTAAATGCCCAATTAAGGTTGCAACTTGCAACCGAATGTTTCGTCCACGA